>APFE030133567.1:187212-227256 GCA_000404065.3 Pinus taeda
TAATAAAATTATTTTATATAAGATGAACATTGAAATATTTTATTCATGGTTAACACAAACACATAGAGGGAAGAAATTACACTTTATCATCATGCTAGAAAATAAAAATACAAAAAACTTTTTACTTTTAATTAGTTTATCGTTCACATAAAATTATGTTACTTAAAATGTAAATTGAAATATTAATCACATATTTGATATTATAAACATCACACCATGCAAGGAATCATCATCATCAAACTCACACAATAAGACATCATATCAATGAATACCAATATACCCTAGAAACCCCGTAGGATAAGAAATAACAAACGTTTATTAAACACTCGTGAGGGTGTTCACCCCTCACTCAATGGATTATAAGGTAGTCCATCCATTAACCATTGTCATAAAATATTACAAGGAAATATCATTTACCCACGAATATTTAATATTTTTGTGGCCTTGTGGTTCCATCAATAGACCGCCCTGGATCTCGCACTCATCTGCATGGAATTTTAGTTCTTTACCTCCCACAATATTAAGCATAATCTATCATTTGCACAAATCACCATCTTTCCTTCCATTGTTGTCGTAAGCATATGTTGATATCATGATTACATAAAGTATTAATCCACCAAAAATCAATTTTTAATAGTAATTATTTGACATATACTCATGTGCATGCATGAAATTTAAATTAATATCGCAACATGCTTCTTCTAACAACATTGTTGATGCATTAATTATAAGTAAATAATTATCAAAGCATGTCAAAATAAATACCACCTTACTATGATCCTTCTTGCACAAACACCCATTCCTTTTCAAAAATTTAGCCCAACTTCTTATTTGTGCATGTAACAAAGTATCTTTTCAATACAATAGATTTTATTACTATTACTATATGCATTCAAATGAATATCCCCTTCTAAGGGAAAGCTAACATAATAGGTATTATTATTGTGCATGTAAATGCAGGTCCCTTCTCCAAAACATCTTTTCCAAGATAAAGTTATTTACAAAGTCTATTGTACATGCAAATACATGCTTTGCTCTAAAAGAAAACTAATGTGTTAGTTATTATTTGTTTCGTGCACATATATGTATTTTTCCAAAGGAAAGATAATGCATTTAATGCACACAATTACTTGTTTTCCTTTCCAATGTCTAGCATAATAATTATTCTTTTCTGCACACAAGTGCTTGTTTCTCTTCAAAAAGTCTAACACAATAATTATATTATTTTCATGCATATTTCTTTCCAAATAATTCAACATCATATGTGTACTTTTCATGGATGAGAATATCACATTTCCTTTCAAGAGATCAGGTGCAACATTTCTATTTTCTATGCAAACAAATAACATATTTCTTTTGAAGAAATATCAAACATAGTATTTGTCTTTTGTGTGTGTATATAACATATTTCCTCTCAAGAAATATCAAGCATAGTAGTTCTATTTTGTGCACACAAATAACTTGTTTATTCTAAAGAAATATCTAACATAATAGATCTAATTTAGTGCATGCAACATATTTCCTCTTTAAAGGTCTAATGGTTCTCTTTAGGAATCCAATGCATAGGAATTATTTGAATAACTTCAACGGAATTAATAGTCTAACTTCCCACACATAATTCCATGAAATCTTTTTTTATTAAATAACTCAGTTTCTTTATCTTTGCTCAAGGAAAGCTCGCATGCATTCTTTATGAAAAATAACATGACTTCTTAAAATATTTGTGTGCATGAACCTTGTTTTCTTTTAACACAATTTCCATTCCTTCTATGCATAGAAACACAATCTTTTCTTTAAAAAACATGAGTTATTTTCTATATGCACATGTTTTATGCGTAAGTTTCCAAGAAAATAATCTTGATTCTTATTCTTTAAAAAGAAGCTTAACACAATAGATAATACTCATGCATGCAACTACATATTTTCCAAAAGAAAGCTAATCACAATAGCTAATGTGCGTGCATGTGAATCCATGTTTTCTCTTAGGAAAGCAACACGAGTCCTTTAACTTTTTACTACATTTGAACATGTGCTCTTTCTTAAAAAAATATCAAATATTTCTTAACTTTTAATGCCTATAAGTACTTATTAATTTTCAAGAATCTCTAAGATCCTACTTTTCACCGTCATACTTCCAAGCATAGGAATATACAATTTTTTTGGTATTGTTTGTTTGTATCCAATCATGTTAACGGATGTAGTAATAAGCTTTCACCGGTAAAAATAGGTTCCTCTTTTTCTTACCTAATACGGTTATTAAATAAGTAAAATGCAACAATTTCTATCACTACGTTTTCATGCATAATTAATTCACAGCACAAGGTAAGAGAGTAGATACTCTTATAAAGATTCCAAATAAACATATCACTATGCTCACGAATTCTCACCAAACCATCTAAGCATTTCAAGAATGTGAGGTTAGAACCCATGCCACAACAAGCAATAATCTTCCCTCGGTTCTCCACCAGGAAACAAACTCCAACGCTTCCCCCCTTCTCACCATTTATCTCTTTCTTTAAAAAAATGACAAACTTCCTTTTCCACTTCCATTGAGACAATATTGCCTCTCCATCTCTTGATTGTGTTACCCAAACATGTGAATGTAGAGGCAACTAAAATGATCTCCCTGAGTTGTGCTAGATGCCTAGCTTAGTTCTATGATTTTGGGAGTATAAGAGAGAAGGAACTAAAGGATATGAGAAGGGTATCACCCAAAACTCCCATCCCCTCGATATTTTTTAAACCGCTTTCTTCGATTGACAACTGATCTAACTAGTTACAAGTTTGGTTTTGTAAATATTTTCAAACCCTATAATGATCTTGACATCACTTGATTTAGAGAACAATGGTAATATACTTCATGTTAATTATATATGCCACGTAGGCTAGATGGAGATATTACATACTCCCCTTTAAAGAGAACATTGTCCTTGGTGTTTATCATTAAATTTTATTCATTATATAGCAATGAAAAAAGATTCACCTTTTCGTTCGAAATGAAGAATTTATTTCTAGGAAATATTAATAAGACAAAATAAATAATGTTTATCAATAAGCAAAAGCATTTGTATCTGTAAAATAAGCAATTTCTACTTTCTTATCACTTAGCCATTATCAAATTCATAAAAAAAAAACATAATCTCTATGCCAACTTATCGTTACATACCAATCTCTCTTGGAAGTCATGCTCACTTTTATGCAAGCACTCTAAGAATGGTTGGGAAACCCATCAACACTCCATGGTAAGTACCCCATAATCTATGAATAAAAAATTCAATCACATTAGTCACAACATTTTCAATCAAATGAAATGCTTTTAGTTATCAATTATTCATGCAATGTTAAGTGATATTTTAACCACAGTACCTCCACAAGTACTCAGAAAGCACCAGATTTCTAATAATCAAAATGATAAATCGTTGTTCCATGTGCACACTATCTTAGCCGTTGCTAAATATATCCACATATTACTTCTAAAAGTATTTAGAGAGAAGTTATCTCTCTAATCATTGAAATGACCAATAAATTTACTAACTACATATTATCCTAGACCCTACTAAGACATTAAGAAAAAAAAACTAGTAATACAATAAAGGAACTTACACTTCCAGTAATTCCTTTCCGAGCACTAGATTCCTTTCCTATCAAAATGTACATAAAATATTTACCCAATTATACAGGAAAAAAAAACACTTTTAACATACCACATAATTGATTAGTTAATTTTTTATGCTATGAGAACTACAATGGAAAAATAATGCTCCTCCGCACCAATGGGAACTAGTTTCCACAACCTAATCAAGCCATTTTCACAACCAGACATTTTTTTGATAGAGACCATACCAGGTCCAGTCTGGAATTCCAATGGCTAACCAACTCAAGAATTCCAATGACCACATAAGGTCTAATATATGATTTCTCTTGGTAGTGTCATGCCTATTCCTCTTACAACATCCCATCTATCAGGAATTTTGGGCCTTCTCTAATAGACTCCAAAATCAACAGTGTTGTCTAAGGATTTTTCCCCTCTTCACCATATTGGCCAACTCTTTTCCCTTACTGAAATCATCTATCTCTAGGGAGAGAAAATCTAGACAGAAAAGCACCATCAACCCCTCTGCAAAGGCAACTTCCATCAACCTAAGGCCTTTCGGCCTTTCACAACTGTCCACAATTGTATGGCATCCTAAATTTATCTTTTAACACTCTTTACCAAAATAATTTACATAATAAACAATATGCACATTATACATAAAGCAAAAAAGACTTTTATGTACATCATACATCATACTTGGCCCTTAACATTGGTTCACAATATCTAGATTGACAGGGAACATAACTAAGATACAAGTGACATACGTTATTATTTCCCAATAATATAATCATGCATATAATAACATTATACTTTCTCATTTACTCTTGAAATTAAAATTGCAACATTTTACCTTTACAAATACTAATGTTTCCATTAAGACACCAAAGTTTAATTCCATCAACAATGTTATTCCTAAATATGCATTATTTAAACAATTATTCACTTTCACAATCATTTTAGTTTCATGCATACAATATTGTCATGCATAAAAGTATATACGCATATTCATTAATGTGAATGTCAATAATAGTTAGAATAACAATCCAAACATTTCCAATTCTCACAATGTATTTCTACCAATAGACTCACACATGAAATAAATACCATAATCACTTGTTTAAAACATGGAATAAGCTTCAATTAAAACCAATCCATGCATATAAGTTTTATTATTTATTGATGCAACACTAACTAATCAATCCTATTAACCATATTAATGAAATCATGACAAGGCTCAATCAACAGCTAGTTATTATAGTCAAGTCTCATACTTGACTCATTGTTTAACATCTAAAGGGTATTTTCAATGTCCTTTTAAAATTATTTATCGTCTTTTTCAAAGACATTTCCCATGTTTTAAATTCATGAATTCATTTTCTATAAATAGTGCATTGTAACTTTATTCATGTTCATTTAAATGTATCAATAATATTGTCATATATCCAAAGGTTGGTAGTCAACTCTCACTTTCACTAGTGAGTACTCAATATTGTTCATAGCTGCAACAACAATTTTCGTGTCTTTTATCCTCAACAATATTCAAATGTCATGAACACAGTGTTGCAGGAAACATTATTACATATTACATTTTAGTGCAGTTATAAACATGCATCATGCATCTCATGTCGATAATAGTCTACTCCACATTTGATATGTAGATTGTTACAATCATACCTGAGTTGATGCCCACTAGTATCATACCTGGATCTCTTTTCCACTTACCAATTCCCAAAAGGTGTCATTGCTACAACCTTCAACTATGATACCACTTGTAACATCCCTCAATAATCTAGCATGAAAATGCATGAAGTTATAACTTTTTTATACCGTTTACCCATGGGTAACTATCCAAGTTACTATTATAAATTCCTCATTAACCATTAGATAGAATATTCATCATTACATATAATAACCTTAGTAAGGAATAGTGAGTTACATAACCATTAAAAACCACCATTGTAGCATATTAACATAAACTTTCTCACATAATATTGCATCATTTTCATGATTCCTTTAACTAGATTAGTTAATAATATATTTGAGATTATAAACATCACACCATGAAAGGAATCATCTTCATCAAACTGACACAATAAGTCATCACATCATTGAATACCAATATACCTTGGAAACCCCGTAGGGTGAAAAACAGCAAACGTTTAATTTTATTATTAAATGCTCATGAAGGTGTTCACCCATCACTCAATGGATTGTAAGGGAGTCCATCCCTTAACCATTGTCATAATGTATTACAAGGAAATATTATTTAAATACAACATATATAGTTAAAATAATCATGATATCATTTACACACAAATTTTAAATATCTTTGTGGCCTCATGGTTCCATCAATGGACCATCCTGCAGCTCGCCCTCATCTGCATGAACCATTAGTTATTTACCAACCATAATATTAAACATAATATATCATTTTCACTAGTCACCATCTTTCTTTCCATTGATGTCACCAACATACATTGATATCATGATTACATAAAGTATTAATTAACGAGTAATCAACCTTTAATAGTAATTCATCAACATATATGCATGTCCATACATTAAATGTAAATATAATATCGCAAAATGTTTCTTCTAACGACACTGCTCATGCATTAATTCTAAGAAAATAATTATCAAAGCATATCAAAATAAATACCACCTTACTATGATCCTTCTCGCACAAACACACATTCCTTTTTAGAAAGTTAACCACTCATCTTCTTCTTTGTGCACGTAGCTAATTCATCTTTTCAATACAATAGATGTTATTATTATTACTATTATGCCTGCAAATGAATGTCCCCTTGTAAGGGAAAACTAACATATAAAAAAATATCATTATCTTGCATGTAAATGCATGTCCCTTCTCCAATGCATATTTCCCAAGATATAGCTATTTTAAAATTCTATTGTATACGCAAATACATGCTATGTTCTAAAAGAAAAATAATTTGTTAGTTATTATTTCTTGTGTGCACATATATGTATTTTCCAAAGGAAAGCTAATGCGTGTATTGCATAATTACTTGTTTTCCTTTCCAAGTTTTAACATAATAATTATTCTTTTCTGCATGCAAATTCTTGTTTCTCTTCACAATTTCTAACATAATAATTATATTATTTTCATGCATATTTATTTTCAAAGAATCCAACAATGGGTTTACTTTTCATGCATGCAAAGATCATATTTTCATTCAAGAGATCAAACACAATATTTTTATTTTTCGTGAAAACAAATAACATGTTTCTTTTGATGAAATATCAAACATAGTAGTTATATTTTTTGCATGCATATAACCTATTTCCTCTGAAGAAATATCAAGCATAGTAGTTCTATTTTGTGCAAACAAACAACTTATTTCCTCTCAAGAAATATCTAACATAATAGATTTATTTTAGTGCATTCAAGAACCTATTTTGTCTTTAAAGGTCTAGTAGTTCTTTTTAGGAATCCAATGCATATGAATCATGTGAATAACTTGAAAGGAATTAATAGTCTAACTTCCCACACATAATTCCATGCAATCTCTTTTTATTAAAATAACTCAGTTTCTTTATCTTTTCTCAAGGAAAACTCACATGCATTCTTTATGAAAAATAACATGACTTAAAATCTTTTTGTGCATGAAACCTATGTTGTTTTAACACAATCATCATTCCTTCTATGGATACAAACACAATCTTTTCTTATAACAAACATGAGTTCTTTTCTATATGCAAATACTTTATGAGTAAGTTTCCAAGAAAATAATATTGCTTCTTATCATTTAATGCAGAAGAATCTTAACATAATAGATAATACTCATGCATGCAACTACATATTTTCCAAAAGAAAGATAATCAAAATATCTAACGTTCATGCATGTGAATCCATGTTTTTTCTTAGGAAAGAAACACAGGTCCTTTAACTTTTTACTATATTTGAACATGTTCTCTTTATAAAAAAATAACAATTCTTCCTTAACTTTTAATGTATATAAGTACTTATTATTTTTCAAGAATCTCTAAGAACCTACTTTTCATTGTCATACTTCCAAGCATAACAATCTACTTTTTTTTGGTATGGTTTTTTTGTATCCAATCATGTTAACGCATGTAGTAATAATTTTTCATCAGTAAAAGTAGGTTCCCCTTTTTCCTACCTAATACACTTATTAAATAAGCAGAATACAACAATTTCTATCACTAAGTTCACACACATAATTAATTCACGGTGCAAGGTAAGAGAGTACATACTCGTATAAAGATTCCCAAGCAGCATATCAATATGCTGAAAAATTCTCACCAAACCACCTAGGCATTTCAAGAATGTGAGGTTAGAACCCATGCCACAACAAGAAATAATCTTCCCTCGGTTCTCCACAAGGAAACAAACTCCAATGCTTCCATACTTATCATGATTCATCTCTTTCATTAAAAAGAATGGCAGTCTTCTTATTCCACTTTGATTGAGATGGGATTGTCTTTCCTTCTCTTGAATGTGTTCCCCAAACATGTGAATGTCAAGGAAACTAAAATGATCTTCCTAACTTCTGCTAGATTCCTACCTTAGTTCTATGCCTTTGTGATTAGAAGAGAGAAAGAACTATAGGATAGGAGGGGGGTATACCCCAAGACTCCCATCCTCTCGATATTTTTTTTAACTACTTTCTTCGATTGATGAGTGCTATAACTAGTTACAAGTTCGGTTTTGTAACCATTTTCAAACCCTAACATGATCTTGACATCACTCTATTTAGAGCACAATAATAATATACTTCATGTTAATTATATATGCCACATAAGCTAGCTGGAGATATTACAAGGATGAATTACATATCTACTTCTTAATGCAATGTAATAGTAATATATCAATATTATTAGTCTTTCTGAAGGCAAGACTCTAGCAACCGATTTTATTTTGACTACCATTATATATCTAATATATATATAGAACAGAGAGAGAGAGAGAGAGAGAGAGAGAGAGAGAGAGAGAGAGAGACTAGAAAAACCACTTTGTCATCCTATTACTTCATATTTTGATTGTCTTATTTCTACCTTCATCACATGTGTATTGGAGCATAATGAAAGAATCAGATTCTATGCCACTCTCCATATTTGTACAACTCACTTTCAATAGTTATGTCCACCTATATGGAGAGAGAGAGAGAGAGAGAGAGAGAGAGAGAGAGAGAGAGAGAGACTAGAAAAACCACTTTGTCATCCTATTACTTCATATTTTGATTGTCTTATTTCTACCTTCATCACATGTGTATTGGAGCATAATGAAAGAATCAGATTCTATGCCACTCTCCATATTTGTACAACTCACTTTCAATAGTTATGTCCACCTATATGGGTATAAATTATTTGCATTTAGGTTAATTTTACCAATCTGGAATTTTTACAGTACATTTTAATCAAAATCTTGTTATAAGCTTCAATTTTAATCTCCTTCTAGTTGATTCATTTTTCCAGTGGATCTCTTGCACCTCGCTAAATGTAAGCTTGTTTGAGATAGATTAGTCTATTTCTGAGCTCTTTTTTTCCTTGATTTACAATTTTTTCTTTTTCTCATCTAATGGATTGGAAAATTCTTGTTTCACACATTGTTCTTGCTCTTCTAGGTTTATCAGTTGGTAATTATTGGACTCAGTTTTCCAATATATGTTTCTTGAGTTTTTTTAATTCGTTGTTGAGTGTTATGTTTTTCCTTTATCTTTAAGAATTATTAATATTAAGTTTGGTTTACTTCATAATATTTTCTTTGAATTGACAATGAACACCCAATTGGACACAATAGGTAAGATTTAAGAATATTTTTATTTTTTATTTTTTTGATAAATTTCTAATCAGCAATATTGCAATTCTAACTGGTAAGGAAGGGCCCAATTCGACACAATAGGTAAGATTTAATAATATCATAATTTTTTTCTATAAATTTTTAATCATCAATGTTACAATTCTAACTAGTAAAGAAGGTTTTAATGATGCGCAAATGTATTGTGCCAAAGAAATCCAAAGATTTTTCACAATGTTAGAAATTTTGACAAGGGCAGAGGATAGGAGTTTGACTCAAAAATCAATTGTGGCAAGCAAATATTTAGTTGCAACAAGAAAATCACAATTGAACAGAGGCTTAAATAAAACACAGAAAATAACTCAGGACAAAATAGAGTAAAACAGAGTAGAGCTTTGAGCAACACAATAAATCTATGGATTAAATTCTATTGCATGAAATACATTCATATGAGATTGCAGCTCATTCATCAAGTAAAAAAAGAGTTTGTGGCGATTTACACCTCACCAAGGGTTGTGGAGTAACACATAGTAAAACAAAGTAAATGTTGTTTTCAGGTGCCCACCAAAATTTGCTCCACGATTTTCTCTTCACCTCTTTGACTTTTCACCCTCTCTCGCGCTCTACCTTGCAAATGACATTTGCATTCATATTTATCTAAACATATAAATTTGACTCATTAATTCATGACAGAGAAAATATTTAAGACACGGGATGGACGATTATACAATATGAGGGGTTTTCTGAACTTGCAGAAGTTGCAGACTGAAAGTAAGAGTTGCGCAGTAAATTTTTTCCCATACATATTTACAAGTTATTCATTAAGTGCTTTAACTCTATGATGTGTTGTGGAATGGTCAACATTGTACTTCTGCTTCAAACTTCAGTGCTTCTTCCTACAAATAATATCACAACTTGAAAAAGTTGACTGGGCAAGTATGGTGGTTATTAGTGTGTTTAAGGTGGTGGTTGGGATTAATATTTCCAACACTGCCCCTTAATCACAATTTCCTACAGTGACAATTCCCAAACAGTCTTTGAGATAAACAAAATTTTCACGTGCCAATGGCTTTGTGAAAATATCAACAAATTGTTCCTGTGACCTGCAATGTTGCAACACAATTTCACAATTGTTAACTAACTTTCTAATAAAATGATATTTAGCATCAATGTGCTTGGTCCTCTTATGAAAGATAAAATTATTGGACAATGCAATTGTGGAAGCGTTGTCGCAGAAAACAATTTTTGTTCCCTCTTGGTTGTGGCAAAGATCCCTCAACATACTTCTCATCCAAACTACTTGACATGTTGTTGTTGTTGTAGTGACATATTTAGCTTCTATTGTTGACAGTGACACCATTGGCTTCTTCTTGGAGGCACATGAAATCGCTATAGAACCCAAATGAAAAACATAAATTTACATGCTCTTTCTGTGATTGACACTACTTGCCCAATCACTATTAGTGTAAGAAACCAGCCTGAAATCATTTGTTGAGGCTTGCAAAATACCATAATATTTTTTCCCGTTCACATGCCTTAGAATCCTTCTCACTACTTGCCAATGTGTTTCCTTGGGTGTCTCCATAAACCTGAACACCAAACTCACTACATACATTAAATCCGACCTAGTGGTAGTCAAATACATCAAACTTTCTATCATTCTTTTGTATAATGTCGGATTGACATTGTTGCTACAATCTTGTTTGCTCAAATTCAAACCCATGACAGGTGGAGTTGGTGTGGGCTTGTTGTTATGCATATTGAACCTCTCCAAAATGTCTGCTACATACTTTTCTTGAGAAATAAAAATGCCATTTTATGTTTGTTTCACCTCTATGCCAAAAAAATACCTAAACAACCCCAAGTCACTCATTTCAAATTCACTCTTCATGATTCTTTGAAATCAATGATGAGGAAATCATCACTACCTGTAAAAATAAATCATCTACATATAAGACAAAAATAAGAATCTTACTATCATTCTCTTTGATGTAGAGATTAGGCTCACCGTCACATTTATCAAAACCGTTGTCTAAGAAGTAAACATCTATCCTGCTATACCATGCACGAGGTGCTTGCTTCAACCCATAAAGATCTTTCCTCAACCTATACACCATGTCTTCTTGGCCTTTTACCTCATAACTAGGTGGTTGTGTAAAATACACTTCCTCTTTCAACACTTCATTCAAGAACGTTTATTTTACGTCCATTTGATACACTTTCAATTTATATTGCATGACAATCGCCACAATTTTATGCATTGTCTCCATCCTCGTGCATGGTGCAAACATCTCTGCATAATCTCTTCCATGTTGCTGCTTGTATCCTTTGGAAACTAGCCTCTCTTTATGCCTTTGAATCTTCCCCTCAAGGTTGCTCTTGGTATTATAAAACCACTTCACTCCAATGACTTCTTTTCCTTGAGGAAGGTTCACTAACTCTCATGTGTCATTCCTTTCTATTGCTTCTATTTCTTCCTCCATTGCCACAACCCATTGTTCTTCTTTGACTGCATCCTAAAAATGGATTGGGTAATCTACATGGAAAAGTAATGCAAATAAGGAATTTAGACCAACACTACTATCAACTTCATCCCACTCATAAATATCATTTAAATTTCTGAATTTTGGTCTTCTGTGCTTTCTAAAGATGGGATTGACATGTCACTTGGTGTTGTGCTTTGCGGTGTGCTTGGAGAAGCACTTGCTTGACTGCGTGACATTGTCCTATTATTTGTTGATGATGTTACCAGTTTCCTTCTTTGTTGTTCTTGAATACGAGTAAAGGGAGTCATTGTCGAGTAATTACTTTTGGTTGTTAATTCCTCTTTGTCCTCATGTGGTATACATGCTTTGACATTGACTCTCTTCTCTAAACTTCCATCCCACGCTTCCTCTTCTATGAACTGCACATATTTGTTGATTATGACCTTCTTGGTTGATGGATTGTAGACCTTGTATGCCTTGGATTCATCACCGTATCCAACAAATATGCATTTCTGCCCCTTGATGTCTAACTTCTTCCTCAACACATCCGAGACATGTGCATAAGTCACACATCCAAAGACTCTCATTTGAGTAACACTATGATTTCTTACATTCCATGCCTCTTCAGGAACCACATGCTTGACACTTTTGGTTGGACACCTATTAATGACATATGGTGTACAAGTGACAAGTTCAACCTAATAAGCATTTGGAAAAAAAAATTCCTTCAACATACTCCTTGCCATTTCGATAATGGTACTATTCTTCCTTTCCACAACACCATTTTGCTGAGGTGTATACCTTGTTGTACATTGTTTGTGAATTCCATTCTCCTTGCAAAATCAAAGGAAATCATTTGAGATATATTCACCACCTCTCTCAATCCTCAAGACTTTGATCTAGTGTCCACTTTGCTTCTCAAACACTTCACTTTTCTATTTTAGGAGATAGACCCATGTCTTCCTTGTGTATTCGTCTATGAAGGTCAATAAATAATGGCCTCCACCAATTGATGGTGTTTGCATTGGTCCACATAAATCTAAATGGACAATCTCCAAAGGTGCCTTTGCCCTTATTGACTTTTTTCTGGAAATGTCTCTCTATGTTGTTTTCCCAAGATACATCCTCCACATAGGTTGTCTAGTTTTTCTATGAGTGACAATACCTTCACCATGCCTTTTCTATGCATCAAATTCAAACCTCCAAAGTTGAGATGTCCAAATATCAAATGTCATAACCAATTTTCATCTTTGACCTCTCCTTGAAAGTTCACTTGTGTGACAGATGGATCTTTTATTTCATCCTCTCGCGAGTTCATTGATAGTTTTTCTTGTGCACCTTCTTCTTTCAAATCTGATTTTATCTTTATGGGAAAAATTCTATTGCTTGTCATCTGAACTTTTGCAATTAGTTGTCTACTTGAAGGCCTATCCAAAATTATGCACTCATCATTCTTGAAAAAGACATTGTAGCCTTTTTGCATGAGTTTTCCAATGCTTATGAGGTTATACTTCAAACCAAGGACAAAGTAAACATATAATATTTGCTTCTTCTCCCCCTTCTTTGTTAAGATATTAACTCTTCCTTTTCCCATGAATGATTCGTTTCTGTTAGTCCCTAATGTCACTTCAGATTTCACATATTCATCTAGATTAAACATCATTTCTATATTCCCTAACATGTGGTTGTTGCACCCTAAATCTAGATACCATACAACACTTTGTTTTTCTTGTGCTACATTACAAGATAAAAACATGCTATCATGGTTCTCATTTTCTTTTGTGAAATTTACACTTGGTTTGTTACTAATGTCATATTTCTTCTTTCTACATTCATTTTCATCATGATCATACTTCTTAAAGTAATGACGTTGGACTTGAGATTTATCACACCTCTGACCTTGTGCTTGATTTTGGCTTGGGCCTAGACATGGATTTTGATTGCTGACCCTTCCGCTTGAGCTTGAAGGGTTGCTTCTTGCACCTGTATGCGGGCTTCTTCCTCTTCCTCTAGCATATGATCTTCCTCTGCATTTACCTTGACCAAATGAAACTTGTGTCTTGAAGGCATACTCCAATGAGGATATTCTTTCTCTATTCAGTCTATGTTCATGAGAAATTAGTGATGCATGAAGCTCATCCACTAAGAACTGTGAGAGATCCTTTCTCTCTTCTATGGCCACAATAATGTCATTAAACCTTGCTGGGAGACTACTCAAAACTTTCTCAAATATTCTCCTTTCCTCAAATGTTTCACCATGAGACCTTATTTGATTACCAGTCCAATTACATGTTTAAAAAACGAGTCTACATTCTCAGAATCTTTCATACAAAGTGTCTCAAAGTATCTCCTTAGCATTTGTGGCTTTGTTGTCTTCACTTTTTTCATGTATTGGTAAGTTGTCTGGAGTGTGTCCCATGCTTTCTTGGACTTTGTTGTTGTTGCAACCCTTGGGAAAATACATTCATGAACTGCTTCAAAAATGTAGAAGAGGGATTTTGCATCCTTCTTCCTATTCTCCTTCAACAAATCCCTTTCTCCTTGAGACAAGGCATTGATGTTGTTGCATCTGCTAGTTCTTGAAATCCATTCTCCACCAAATCCTAGATATCTTGAAAAGAAAACAGGGCCTTCATTGTAATAGCCCAATAATCATAAGTTTTTCCATTAAATTGAAGTATCTACGGATTATCAAGCTTGTGCTTGATGTTTCCATTTCGGAGTGTAAAAAAACTTTAAATACACTTCATAGATCTTCCCTTAAAAACAATTTTTTTTTACTCTTAGTAAAAACACTTGTTTTTACACTAAGAGAGTTTAACCCAAATAAAACGTAGAAGGTAACTTATGGAAAAAAAACGTAGAGCTTGGAGCAACAAAATATAACTTTGGATTAAATTCTAATGCATGAAAATAAATTCATATGAGACTGTGGCTCATTTACCAAGTAAAAAAAAGAGACTGCGCCTCATTTACCAAGTAAAAAAAAGGTTTACAGAGAATTACACGGATTAAATTCTAACGCATGAAAATAAATTCATATGAGATTGTGGCTCATTCACAAAGTAAAAAAAGAGAGTGTGCCTCATTTACCAAGTTAAAAAAGAGTTTACAAAGATTTACAATTCACCCCGGAGTAAAACACATGCCCATTAAGATTTGCTCCACGATTTTCTCTTCACCTCTCATGTAAATGAATTTTACATTCATCTTTATCTAAACATACAAATTTGACTCATTATTTCATTACTTGGTTTATAAAGATAAAACAAATTCTTCTCTGTAAAGCAGTTTTAGATTGCTCATTTGTCCTAGGTAGAGCCTCTGCTGCCAGCAGGCGTTCATAGCCTCGACATGGTTACCTGTTACCCAACAATGATCCTGTATCCTACTTAAAAAAACCTACAATTCTCAAAGAAGAATCCACATCCACACTTATTGCTTTGATTTTCTTTTACTCATAAAGAACAATGTCTTGGTTTGATAGCCAAATTATGACACAGTCATTCACTTGATTTATAACTTTGCTGAACAAGCTGGCTCGTGATGAGACCTCTTGCCTTTTGATTGCAACAATATTGAGACATTGCCTTGTTGTGGTATGCAGTATTGGCAAAGTCAGCAAGTTATAATATCTATGATTATGATAAGTCGGCTCGTGATGAGACCTCTCACTCTTTAAGATAAAGTGTATCCTTGGATTGTTCCTCTGAAAATTGTGATTTCCTTAGTAGGGAGGAAGTCATTGTTTCCTTAAGATAACTCTGGACAACAATAGTAGAGTTTTTTTGGAAAGAGTTGTTCTACAAAGAATCTTTATTTTTTTATTGTTTCCTTTCATTGCACTAATATAAAAAGTTTCTCACTAAAGGTTGTTTTCATCAAATTTTATGACGTTGAAACTAGTATCATATCTAGGCTAGAGTCTTCAACTATCTTTCAATAATAAAGATCAATTTTCTAAAATATTTGCTATTTATACAAGTGAAAGATCAAAATCTGGAAGAGAAGTGGTGTCTTTTTTGTAAATGCCTAATGTAACCATTCAAAACTGGTTTTATTAAAATAAAAATCTAATCTACAAAATAGAAGAATGATCTTCTAAGGAAAATATTTCTTAAGGATCTATCCGTTAACAGGTAAAGAATCTCTTTTCCCTGTTAAATCCTACAACATAAAAGTAGACGGACCTATAACTTCCACAATCTTAAAAGGACCAGGCCACATTCGTTGAAATTTTGTATGTTTCCCTTTTTCCTCGTGAGCTTTGTCCCATTTTAAAACTAGATCTCCCATCTGAAAATCTTTTCTAGTCATCATGTTTGAATCAAAAGAGGATTTTACTAATGCTTGATGATGAGCGTGATTTCTTTTGGCCCATTCTCGTTGTTCTTCTAACTTGATTATTTCCATTTACCTCAATTGTAAGGAGGAATTTGGTACTTCATCAATATATTGAACTAAAGACATAGAGGGAATTGCTAAATGAGTTGGGAGAGCCACTTCTTTTCCATAAACTAAATTGAATGGAGAAGTGTCAATAGAGGCTTTTTGCGTTATTCAATCTGCCCATAAAGCATATATTAAAGACTTATGCCAATTTTTATGATTTTGATCAATTGTTCGTTTGATAATCTTGATGAGGTTTTTATTTGTAGATTAAGCTAACCCATTTCCCTGTGGGTAATAATTGGCAGAATATTTAAGTTTGAAACCCCTTTTGAGTGAAAATTCATTCATTGCATTTCCAGAAAAGTATGATACATTATCAAACATTAAAGCAGAAGGCAACCCAAACCTGGTGATTATAAATTTATCTATGAAATTAATGATATGTTCAGCATTAGCCATCTTGAGTGGAACTACTTCTACCCATTTGGTAAAGTAATCTATTGCTATAAGAAAATATCTATGCTACTTAGAAGAGTGAGGAACGATCTCACCTATTATGTCCAATCCCCACTCATCAAAAGGTTGCTTAATATTGACTGGCTGTAGTGGCAAGGATGGTTTCTTCTATCTCCCCACAGCGGTTTGGCAAACTTGACATTTCCTCATGTAATTGTGTGAGTCTTTGAATAATGTGGGCCAGTAATAGCCTACGCGTAAGATTTTATGTGCAGTAGCATCTCCAGCATAGTGTCCACCTGCTGGCCCATCATGGAGTTCCTGTAAAACTTTTTTAGCTTCAGATTCTTCGAGACATCTAAGGAGAACATAATCATAATTTATTCTAAAAGGATAATTGTTCAGGAGCTGATATTGTTTGGCTTTCAACCTTAGAGCTCTTTTCTTGGTATGATTGAGGTGTGAAGGAGAATATCCATTCTTTAGATAATAAATGATATCGGTATATAATGACTCATTATCGTTTAGGCTTACCCCATACACTTGAATGTCTGTTGATGGAATTTCAGATATCAGCGATGCTCCGGCCAACATTTAGCAAAAGCCTTGACCCTTTACAATGCTTGTTGGTTTGATTTCTACATCATATTCTTATAAGGAAGTAACCCAATTGGCTCTTTTCTCACCCACATCTTTTTGCACTAAAAGGTTTCTAACTGCTGGAAACGGTACAATGATTTTGGTATGGGTTTTGAGTAGAAAGGCTCTGAAATATTTGATTGCTTTGAAAACAGCACAAGCTTGTTTCTCCACATCTGAATAATTTAATTCAGCCCCCTATAAATTTGAACTGAAAAATGCAATCGGAGCTTCTGCTTTTTCTTGATTAGCTTGAGTAAGTATCGCTGCGTATGATCTGTCAGAGGAAAATGTATATAAAATAAAAGGCTCTGAAAAATTTGGAATTGCTAAAGGTGGAGCATTAATAATTGCTTGTTTGATTAGATTGAATGCTTTATATTCATTTTGACCCCATTTGAAGATTGAGTTCTTCTTTATCATTGCTTGTAAAGGAGACATGATTCTTGAAAAATCTGGAACAAATCTCTTTACAAAGTTGATCTGACCAAGGAAAGATTGAATGGATTTTTTCTTGTGAGGTAGGGATATTTTGGAAATCTCTTTGATTCTATCAGTATCAATATGAATTCCATATTCTGACACTATGAATCCTGGAAGTTTTCCTTCACTTAATGCGAAAAAGGATTTTTTCGGGTTAAGTGAAATTCCATACCTGAGACAACGTTGGAAGATTTGTTTTAAATATCTAAGATGGTTGCTTCGTTTCTTGGAATAGATAGTTATATCATTCAAATAGATTACCACAAACTTATTAACTAAACCTTTGAATGTGATGTCCATGGCTCTCTAAAATGTGGCACCAGCATTAATCAGGCCGAAAGACATTTTTTGATATGCGTAGGTACCCCATTTGGTTCTAAATGTTGTTTTTAATTGATCATCGGGATGTACCAACACTTGATTATATCCTGAAAATCCATCTAAGAAGGACATTAATTCTAACCCAACAACTGCCTGCAAAATTTATTCCATAGGAGGCAAAGGAAAATTATCCTTTTGGCAGGCTTTATTAAGATTTTGAAAGTCAATACAGATTCTAATATCTCAGTTTTTCTTTCTAACGGGAACCATATTTGAGACCCATTTGGAATGTCGAACGGGAAAAATTATTTTGGCTTTCAATAGCTTGTTGAGTTCAAATTTGATCTGGTTTTCTACATTGGGATGGATTTTTCTCAACTTCTGTTGGACTGGTTTTTCATCATCCATCATTGGAATAGTATGTTGGATGATAGAAGTGTCGTATGTTTTTTTAAGTTCATCATAGTTCCAAGAAAAAACATTTTTGTATTGTCTCAAAAGATGGATATATGCTAATTTTTCTTCAGGAGTTAGGCCAAGGCCTAGATTGATGTTCTGTGGTTTGGCATCAGTTCCAAGATTTACTAATTCGTAGTTCAAAGTTGAACTTTGGAGTTTTGAATTAGTAGATCTTTTAAACTGATCTTTCGAATCATAAAGGTCTTCTAATTTGACTACCGAATTAGGTATAGCATTGTTAGTGCTATCTTGTTGCAATTGTCGATCATGCTGGTCTTCGTCAATTATTTGATTGGCATAGGATCCTTCAGATGTGAGAAAACTCACAATATCAGGATCGTTGTTGAATATTCTCAAATTTTTTATGTTATCAGGAATATAAGGTCTAAAGATTAATTCTATTGAGAATCTATTTGGACTAAAATCTTCTGAAGGGATAAGTTTGGAAGCCACGTTAGCTAAAAGGTCTGCACTTGCATTCTGGAGTCTGGGAATTGATGAAATATTAAATGCTATAAAATGTTCAGTCAGATCTTGAACTAAAGATTGATAATGTTTTAAATGACCTAATAAACAATGTATAGTATTACGTACCTGTCTGACTACAATTCCAGAGTCTCCAAAAACTTGAAGGTATTTGACATCTAATCCAATTGCTTTGTACAACCCTTGGACTAAAGCCTCATATTTTGTTGTATTGCTGGTGCAATCAAATTCGAGTCTACAAGTTAACATAGTTTTATCTCCTTTTGGACTAACTAGCATGCATCCTGCTCTTACCCCTTCGTTAGATTTAGAACCATCAAAAAATAATTTCCAAAATAAAGATTTATTTACAGGACTATCTAAAAAATTGATACATTTAGAACTATCTGTTTGAGAAAAAATTTCGACTTGGGATAAAACATAATGTTCTAAATAAGGTGATGTATGAGCATTAAAATTCCCTAGGAAAGAATCTATTGAGTAATTTCCAATAATACTGTTGTTATATGCTACTGGTTCATTCTCTCCCTCTAACTCTATTACTATGTATTTATGATGTCGCTCTCGTTCAACTTTTATCTGATTTGGTTTACCATTGTAGGGCAGCCACATGTGCAACCAGTCAGTTGCGAAGTATCCATGAAGTTTTTCTGACCAATCCCTGCTAAGAATTAAGCCATAAAATTCTAGAATGTCAGCAACTAAAATGTCGATAACTTGACATACCTTTGGGTTGGATGATAGCCTTATGGTAACCTGATTTAATTTGCCAATCACTTTGACTTGCGATCGATCTAGCTGGACTATACGCTTGTAGACTTCTGCGGTTGAACGTTCAATTTTGTACATATTGACTTTGGCAAAATATTCGATGAAGCTCCTAAATCCACTAAGAAATTATGCACATTTTTATTAAAAAATTCATAAGTAAGAAGAAAGGGGGGATTATGAGATCTCGATCTACCTCCAATTAATGCAACGTTGTTTGGATCAATCTTGTTAATCACATTAGTCAGAGGTCTTCCCATATCATGGGAAGCTTGAGAAATTACAGCGGCAGGCAAAGGTGCAACTGGAACAACATGTAACTCTTTCAAAAGTATCTTTTGCTAGTGTTTTAACTTGCTCAATTCGTAAAGAGTGATGTTGGCCCTAGTCTTTTTCATATATTCTAGCATATTGTACTCCATTTCATCCAAAACGATCAGCGTTTTAGATGGAGGAGATGAATCTGTTTGGACTGGGCTGGTTTGAGTCACTTTGGGTGTCGTTTTCTTGGTTGCGACTTTATCATTCGTTGCCGAGCTTGCGCTCTTTGGCTTAGGGGTAGTTTGAGGAGGATCTAGCTGATTTCTACTTCGTGTACTAACCAGGAATGCTTCTTGATCCTCCTCTTGTGGGAGGATGAAATCCCACATTCCTTTTAATTCTACAACTTCTTCATCATTGGTTTGCCCTTCAGTAGCAATTTCCTCTTCTTCTTCCTCGAATTCCACACTTGTAATAACATTAGGAGGCTTTGAATCTATTGAAGGGTTTCTCTTAAAAGCTTTGTAGGGATTTTTTGAAGAAGTTTCTGCCACTTGTTTTTGATGTCGACCATCTCATTAGACATGGTCTTCAAAACTTTTTGCAATCCTTCTAAATAGAATGGATCTTTCGATTGCTTTTTCTTGGGATCTTCTTTGAAAGTAACCTTATTTGATTTTCGTTCCTCTAATGTGTTTTTCATTTCTAGGGCTATTATACGTCTCTCTAATGCTATTGCTTCTTTCATGTTTTCAGCTAAAGTTGTTTTATTAGCCCTGTCCACGAAGATTGCTATGTTTGATGGTAAAGCTGTGATATACCATTCACTTCTCACTTCTTCGCTAGGCTTGGAAGCAATAGGAATTTTGTTTAACAGTTTATTGAAACGTGAATTGAAATCTTTGATGGTTTCTTTTGACTGGGCCCTAAGGTTTGACAGGTCACTGATTAGAGTCGTTGTAGACCTATCATCACCAAATTTAATGAGGAATTGTTCCTGGAAGATATCCCAACTGGTGATAGATCCAGATGGTAATGAAAACTACCATGATCCGGCTATTCCATGAAGAGTATAAGGAAAAAGTCGAACAATAACATCTTCATTAGTAAATCCATTAAGGTTTATAGATAGCATAAAGTTATTAATATGCTCTTTCGCTAGCATGCCTTCTTCAGGATTGAACTTAGGCAGCCATTTTTTAGGATGGGCTGGGAGTTGACTCAAGGGTGCAGGCATTAAGACTCCCCCTGGGTTATTCCATGGATATTGGGCCATCGTTGATTTACTAATGGAAGGAAGTGCAGAAGATGATCCCTAAGGCTGAGGAAATGAGGGTATTATAACTCTGGATGATTGAGAAGGAGATGTAGAAATACCAGTATGCTGGTGGACAATGATCTGAAGTGGAGTGGATGGTTGACTTCGCGGTGAGGAATTTGAGATGGATGATGATGATGAGAGAGTCTCACTATCGGACCCTTTAGGTGATTTCCTTACTCTTTTCCTAGTGGGTAGAGGTAACTCAGTTGGCTGAACACCAAACTTTTCACTCTTTAATCTGGTCAAAGGATGAGCAGGGTTATATTGCGAAGTCACGCTGCCTTGAGATTTCTTAGATCTTGGAGGAGACATAGAAAATCCTTGAAATTTGTGAATAAAATATTCAACTTCAGGGCGTTCAATAGTAGATTGTTCTGAAATGTCAGGGTTTATAGCAGCGGCTGTTGATCCTACGACTTCTGACTGTGGATTTGAAGATTCTAAATGAAATGGAGAATTCGAGGGAGATGGTGAGGGAGATTTACTCTTAGAATGGTATTTTGATTTGGACTTACTTGCCATTCATAGTTCTGGCCCTCCTTCTAGCGCCAAATATGTTGAAGCCCCGAAAATTGGGTCTACAACAAGGGGGATACCCGCTCGGTCCAGACCTTGGTTGGCAGCTTCTTTTCCGTTTGGTATAGTGGGTCCGACTGGGGATATGGGACCAATTTCCAAATTCAAGTGTGTGTGTGAGAAAGATTGATGTTTATGGTTTAACAGTTCCTAATTAAGATGCTCGAATTCTAACTTTAATCTAATGACATGTAATTGTATTCTAATAAAACAGAAACTTCTAAGTCTATACTAACCCACGATGTAATCTTTCTTCTGTGTGATCTAAAATGATTTCAAATAACAATCGGTAATAAAGATTATTCAACTGTTATAAGAAAATAATTCAATATAGATGAACCACTTCACATAAAAAGTTAGGTGAAACAGTTGTGAAAAACATATCACACAGTAAGCTACTCATATATTAAGCACAAATAAATAGCTATCACCATACAAAAATGCCAAATGATAACTCAGGCATTCAAGCATTATCATATAAACAACCGAACTTAAATATTGCTTTAACACAGGAAATAGAAACAGTTAAGAGATAGAAGTACCATCTATAACTAGTTCATTCATGAGCTTCAAGCAATAACGATTTATCTCTTCTTAATCTAACATCCACTAAGAGTATAGAAGTGCAACATCAGTAGCAGATATCAAATGAAAAAATCAATAAATCATGTTCCATTCATTCATCAAAACCTCCTCGGAGGGTGCAAAAGTGCATGTTCTGAGGACAAGTTTTTGATAAATTTCTGGACCCTTTTCTAAATGCATGAGAAGGTTTTAAATACTACTAACTACATCTAAAAATAACTTATTTACAAAAATACAGAATATGGTTTAAATGATCATCCTTTCTATAGACAAAATAAAGCAAAACTATTTGTAAAATTAAATCTAATATCTAACTATTTTTGTTTCTACTCCTTAGCATTCCAAGCATGCATTCAGCATTTGATTGCGAAAAGTCGGTTAGCCGACTTCAGCCTTTAACTGTGCTGCAAAAACAGAATCGACAAGAGCTGGTGCCACATCTTCGACAGAACTGATGATTCTTTTGAGAGTAATATACTGACTGTGTGGTTTCACTAAATACTTTTGAGGATATTTCTGACCATTACCGCTGATTTTTGGATTCAAGACTTACCTTTTATCTTTAACATATTTTTTTTTTCTGAATTTCTGGGACTTACAAGTACCTAAGCAATTATAAGCTTTCCATTTCGAGAAGTTTTACCCAACAATCACTAATTGCGCATCAGAAAATGGCTCCGTTTCTTAACTTGGGCTTCCTTGGTGCGATTTTCACCTCTTGCGTTCTTTCTTGTAGTAGATGTAAAGTTGAAATTTTGTGAAAATAATGATTCCGAGAGATCTTGACCCTGAGTCTTAAACTGTCTGTTTTTTATGTCAGCAATGTACAGTACCCATTTAACCATGTTTGTATAGGGGATAATTTTAGGCCTCATCGCTAGTTGGTATAGGAACAAATAAGCTAAGTCTGCAACTAATGCTTCAAAAGAATTTTGTGAGCCTACAGTAGTCATAACCCCCATTACCTTAGGATTATGTTTCTCAAGTAGATTATACATGCCTTTCCAAGTGGAAATACCCGCGTCTCTGTTGCATGCGGTGTCTGTGTACAAAGGTTCCATTTCTTTAACTTCAGACATCAGAGACTTGCCTTTCTTCTCCATAGTTTCCTGTATACTACTTTGTATAATTCTTTGTTTTTTGTTCCTACAGTTTACAAGTGAGGTGAAAGTAATAATAAGGAATAATGATAGGAAAGCTTTAAAATGCCAAAGACACGTAAAAGTGTATCACCTTACGTGAAATTGTTTCTGGATAAACACAAAACCGCATTTCATTAACAACTGACAACTACCTCATTAATTAGCATTAAAACCCATAACCAGGTCTCGTTTTATGAAACATTTTTCGAAGAGTGAGCCGAGAGATTTTGCGATGGAGTAATTCTACGATTTGCTTTGCAATATCGCAGATCGTTGTATCGCATTATCGCATGATCGCAATATCGCAATATCGCAATACCGCAATATCACACTGTCATTCTTTTGGAAGATCTCTTTGTCACTCTATCGTGGTATCTCGATATTGCTCGCAACATCGTGTAATCGCAATATGTGCTTATTTCATATTAATGTATTTCTTGCGATGTGCGATTTTGCGATATGCGTCATCGCATATCGGCGTTTTCTGCGGCTTTCTAGCGGAAGTGTGTTTGTATGCAATGCGATATTTGTTTTTCATTATGTAATCTCGCATACTTAGAGTTTGGCTTGTAAGAAGGCATCCTGTTATCCTTTCTGCGATGTAATATTCCTTAAGGAGTGACTTTATCTTTCCTCACCAAGAAACTTAAGCTTTTTTAGATTTTGCAAAGGTATTTTCCTAAGTTTATGATGGTGAGGTTTATTAAAAAGGAAATGTTAGCACTAATTCTTTTTTTCAAATTTTTTACTAAGGTTCCCCACTTATTTAGTATTAGTAATAACGTTAAATAAGAAGGGGGGTTGTTGGTGGCCACAACACTACCCTACACAGCCATCTGACTATATACAATGCTTTCTGAATAAAATTTCATTTTTTTTAATGATTCATCAGTCAAGTTAAAAAAAAAAAAAAAAAAAAAAATTGCAAAAAATTATCATGCTCATAATCATCCCTTCCAATTAAGCTAGTGACTGTTCCAGTAGCCTAACCAAAATCGCTTATAGGGAAGGATTCCCTAATGTTTGGCCCCTAATTTATCTAATTCCAGTGGGAATGAGTGAATATCAACTTTTGGTTGTCAACTTTGGACCCAAAATTCCTACCAAGTGTCAGGAGACAACAAGGCGGTTTGTGATTATCTACCACCTAGGCCTTACCCCCTTCATGGGTTTATCCTCATTACTAGATTTGTCACTAGATGATGTAGAATTTTAAGCTCCCGAAAAGGCATCTTCTATGTTTCAAATGAAGAAACTTGGGCCTTCAACCTTAATTGAACCTTCTCAAGCTTAAGCACTATGAACAACACCTAGAAACTATAACAGAAGCCCTCACTAAGGGCTCTTTGGTATATAAGTTAGATATGACCACTCTTTATATGTGTAGTATATTATAGATGGATCTTGAGGCCTTACAATGGTCATGATAGGGAAACAATAACCTCACACCCTTAACTATGATCAAGGAAGGGAAATAACCAAGAGTTAAATATGAGCACTCTTAATATGCTTATTATATTATAGATGAGTCTTGAGGCCTTATCATGGTCTTGATATGACAACAATAGCCTCAAAACCTTGAATATAGTCAAGGAAGGTAAGTAAACAAATCAAGCCCTAAAGATGCATGAATGTATGCTTGAACCACCACATGAGAACTTTGTAGTGTATTTTTAGCCTACTAGATATATATGGGCATAATTAATTTAAGTCATGTGTACCAAGAATGGTTCTCGTGATGTAAACAACATCAAGGAAGGAGAGCAAGGCCCTTAGGGCTCAAACGAATCTTCTCAAAATTAAGCATCATAAAAAAAAACATGTCCAACAACACCTCTCTAAGGGATCTTCAAAATTTTAGTTGGATATAAACATCATTGTTAGGTTTTATTGACTATCGATGAGTAGCAAGGCCTTTACTATCATCAAAAAATGAATACATTTACCCTGGGATCTTTGCGAGGCTTCTCAAGATCAAGAGACTTCGACAAGTCATCAAACCAACAGATGGAAGCTTTGTATAGAATATTTGGCCTCTAAGTTAGACATAGGTGCTATGGCCAAGTTTTGTGCACACCAAACAAGTGACAACATATAAACATGGTCAAGAGGGAAACAACAAAATTTCTCCTTAAAAATGATCAAGCCCAAGCACCGTGAGAAACACATAGGAACTATGACTTAATCCCTCTCTAGTAAGTCTTTAGTATCTAAGTAGAACATGGGTTCCATTACAAGGTTTTGGCATCATAAAAATAAACATGTCCAACAACACCTCTCTAAGGGATCTTCAAAATTTGAGTTGGATATAAACATCATTGGAAGGTTTAATTGACTATCGATGAGTAGCAAGGCCTTTAATATCATCAAAAAATGAATACAACTACCTTGGGATCTTTTCGGAGTTTCTCAAGATCAAGAGACTTTGACAAGTCATCAAACCAATGGATGGAAACTTTGTATAGAATATTTGGCCTCTAAGTTAGACATAGGTGCTATGGCCAAGTTTTGTGCACATCAAACAAGTGACAACATATAAACATGGTCAAGAGGGAAACAACAAATTTTCTCCTTAAAAATGATCAAGCCCAAGCACCATGATAAACACATAGGAAATATGACATAATCCCTCTCTAGTGAGTCTTTAGTATCTAAGTAGAACATGGGTTCCATTACAAGGTTTTGGTATCATGGATGGGTCTTGGATCCTTAGAGATATTTATGGAAGAGAAACAAGAACCTCGAACCATAAACCTTAATTCACAGGCTCAAAGAGCATGGACAAGTCTTGAAAATCACCACATATGATCTCTATATTTTATCAATCACTTCAAAGTAAAATATGGGTAGCATCACTAAGTTAGTTGTGAACTAAGAATGGGTCTTAAGGTTTAATGTTATGAAACTAGCTCAAAAAAAAATAGAAAATATAGATCAATGCCTTAAGAATAATCATCTTCGAGGGAGCAACCTCCTTTACATTACACAAATGAACAATTCTTGGATGATACAAATGACAATACCTCCTTTCTATATATAGGAGTCTAAGGGGTCATAATATAATCAGAGCCGACATAACAATAATAATGTAAGGGCACAATAATAACAATAGTTGTCTTCTATGGGGCACAATAGTCACAATATGGGGACTACATGGGTACAACAATATGATAAGCAGGTTGTAATAATAACAATAAGGGGTTACACTAGTAGTATAAGGGTCTAACATGCTCCTATCCTTCAAAAAGTGTTGTACTCAACGCTTGAGTAGTTCATGATTCTTCAGTATAAAATTCTTGTCCTCCCATGTGGAATCTTCAGCGGTGAAGTTCTTCCACTTGATGAGATACTCTGAAATTGATTAATTTCGTAGCTATCAGGTTCTTGTTTCTGTGACTGCTCCAAGTTCCGATATGATTTTTCCTTCCTCTTCAAGTTCTGGAAATATTGTTTGAATTGGGATCTTCTGCAACTTTTGAATGGGTGGCCACACTTCTTTGTCCTTCTTCCGTTCATCCCTTGCTTCATTTATCCAATCTGGTTGGATAATAGAAATAGCACAAAACAATGCTTCCACATCCTCATCCTTTCTTGAGAATGCATCTGCAGCAAAAAATTTCTTCCCCTTTCTGTAGATGATGTCAAAGTCATAACCAACATATTTGTGACCCATTTTCTTTGTTCTTCTAAAGATAATATTTGTTCTAAAAAGTATTTGAGAATATCATGATCCATTTTTACCTTTAAGTGTCTTCCCATTGGGTAAGGTCACCATTTCTTAAGTGCATGTAGTATTGCCAACATTTCCTTCTCATAAATAGCTTGTTTGAGATGTAGCCAAAAAAATACCCAATCACATACATCAAAACTTTTTTCACTGCGATGTTGATCTACCTGTTGTTTCATTTTATATTGCACCAAAGTGGCATTATCCTTTAAAAGTTGGGGAACTTGTTGTTGGTGCTCAATGTGATATTTCACTACTTGAACATTTTTCTTCTCGATATGTCCTTATACCTTGAGAGTTTGAGGAGTGGTAATTTCTTCCAATGCTTTACAAGATATGGTTAGACTCATTTCTTGATGCTCGATGTGATCTTTCACTTCTTAAACATTTTTCTTCTTGATATGTCCTTCTATCATGATAGTTTGAGGAGTGGTAATTCCGACAAATGCATTACAAGATATGATTGGATCCACTTCTTCTTTCTCGATGTGATATTTCACTTCTTGAACCTTTTTCTTCTTGATATTTCCTTCTATCTTGAGAGTTTGAGGAGTGGAATTCTTGTTAATGCTTTACAAGATATGGTCGGATTCATTTATTCTTTCTCTGGGGTTGGTTCCTTGTGTATATCCTCTTCTTTTGATGTTTTTTGATCCTTTTATTCCTCCTCTTCATAATCTATGTAAAATAATTTCTTCTCATCACACTTATGACCTTTAGTGCATTTGATATCACAATTGTAACAAAGCCGTTTTTCTCTTTTTTCTTCCAATTGTTGTGGTGTAACCCTTGTAGGTTGTGGAAGGCTAGGAGAAACAACACTTCCATATTTATAGTTGCGAGGGGTAGACTCCCTTGTTGCCATATTTTTTCTTTCCACTTCGTAAAAAAGGCCTTTTGCTCTATTTTTTTCCAATTGTTGTGGTGTTTCTCTAAAGAAGGTGTTTCTCTTTGTATCCTCATAATGTACTATAATTTCCTCCATGAAAATTGACCACATAACAAGTGGTTTATGAGAACAAAGCCCTTTATATCATAAAAATTGATCTTGTTATAAATATGAATATGCAATACATACCTTTTGTAACAGTGATACACCATGTAGATCAAAATATTTCTCCATATGTAGTATCCAATTTACCAGATCCTTGCCATCAAACTTCCTCATCTCGATTTTTCTTTATTTTAGGAGCTCAATCTTGAAATGACTATAACTCTGTACTTTCAAATCTTTAAGGTCTAAAATTGGGGTCTATAATAGCCCTCTGAGTCCTCTTTCTAACTCCACAAGTCTGATTGCAATTGGATTCCAGAAGAAATATGTATTCCTAATCTCCCGCAATGACCTAATTATAGACCTTTTCAGAAGAG
This sequence comes from Pinus taeda, assembly GCA_000404065.3. Lineage (NCBI taxonomy): Eukaryota > Viridiplantae > Streptophyta > Pinopsida > Pinales > Pinaceae > Pinus > Pinus taeda. The sequence continues at coordinate 216,063 of APFE030133567.1, forward strand.
CGAACTTGTATGAAGTGACAGGTGTCACTATTTTTGACCTTCGAATCTAAAAAAGATACATAGGAAACTATAGTCTATCCTCTTTATGTAACTTCTTATGAAATTTCAATCTGATACTCAGAGAGACAGTTATGACTATTTTCCCTATGTGACTTATTTGAAATGTAATTCGGTGGTCTGCAAAAACCCTAAATTCCTCAGATTATATCTCTGAAACTATAGCGAGACAGGATCTAACATTTGGACTAGAGGTTCAATGCGATTTTGTCTCAAATGGGTTGTTTTTTTAGCATCTGAAACATCGCAGAAAAAACGTTGTAGAGAAAATTCCACGATGACCTATTTGGAGCAACGAAACCCTAGAATCTAAAGCTCTGATACCAAATGTTATGAAACCAACTCACAAAAAGATAGAAAAGATAGATCAATGCCTTACGAATAAGCCTCTTTGAGGGGGCAACCTCCTTTACATTACACAATGAACAATTCTTGGATGATACAAATGAAAAGACCTCCTTTCTATATATAGGATCCTAAGGGGTCATAATATAATCAGGGCCAACATAACAATAATAATGTAAGGGCACAATAATAACAATAGTGGGCTTTTATGGGGCACAATAGTAACAATATGGGGACTACATGGGTACAACAATATAATAAGGGGGTTGTACTAATAACAATAAAGGGTTACACTAGTAGTATATGAGCCTAACATTTAATGAAGGTCAAGGGATGACAACAAGGGCCTTATGCCCTAAATGAAGCTTCTTAGGCTTAGTCACCATGTATAATGCCTACAACCTACAACGGAATCCCTCTTTTAGGGATTTTACTACCATGAGTGGTTTTCCATAGGACACTATAATGTTTATAGCAACATTAATGGGTCTTTGGGTATTTATAATGGTTATTGAAGGATACCAAGGGCCTTAGGATTTAACAAATCTTTTTTTGGCTTCAATGTTATGAAAATTGCATTGGAACATTACATAATACTTTTGTATGGAATTTTTGGCTTCTAATTGGGGTATGGATTTCATTAATTCTTTTTGGGTAGTAGTGATCTGTTTAGGCCCCTAAAGTATGATCGGAAAGGAAAACAAGAGTCTTGCATAGGAAAATGAAGCTTTCAAACCTAAGTACTATGGACAATGTATCCAACCATGGCATTTTCCTTATTTATGGGTTTTTCCACCTCTCAGTAATATTTTAGGAACATTAAAATGAATCTTTAAAACCTAAGTAATATGAACAAGGTATCCAACCATGGCATTTTCCTTATTTATGGATTTTTCCACCTCTCAGTAGTATTCTAGGCACATTAGATGGTTATATTATATGGAGATGGGTCTAGGAGCCTTGAGCATAGCTACAAGAAGAAAATATAACCGTTGTAGTTTATGTAAAAATATAATGTTGTGTTTTAGTAATGCATACACTCTTATAACTAAAAAGGGTGCACCCTTTTATAACTATAATTTTATTACTAAAAAACATAGAGACTTTTATAATGTGTTCATGTTCATATGAATTCAAAAAATTGGTGGAATGGTCTTTTTTCTCTATAAAATGGAGGACTTAATCATTTAACTTATAACTTCAAATAATGAACCTGATTGTTCTAATGTATAAATAAAAATAAAAATATATATCATAACTATAGATATTAGAAATCAAATTAATATTATTATAAAATTGTTTAATTTTTAAAATTTTAAAATTTAAAAATTTTCTTAATTGTTAAAAATATAAAATTAACCATAGAAAAATTCACAAATAGTTACAGCACATAAAAATAATCTCTTATATTTATTTTTAAAAACATGAATTTAATTTTCCATGAGTGTTAAATTTTTCTACCCTACAAATTTTCACTACTATATTAATATGTATATGATATAGCCTTTATGAAGGTTTAATATGGTACTTCTTTCCCTAAACATTTTGGGGGAGATATATTTGATGAAGGTAATTATAAAGAAGATTTTAAAATCTAAATAATATATAAAATATGTATTTTGTTTTCTTAAATAATTAAAAATCATATAATTATTTATAATTGATAATTATACAACTTACATTAAGTATTGCTTTTGTTTTTGTTTTTACTTGTTTCATCTACAAAATCACTTCTATAATTCCTTAATCTCTTTTCGTATTGGTTATTTACTTGTGATTATTCATTTAATTCTAATTTGATTGTGTCTAAAATTTATTTGGCGATAATTGAAAACTTTTACTCCCACAACTCATGTTTACGTTTGTTTTTAATAATTATTTTGACATGTCTTCATATATTTCTGTCAAATCATCTTTAGTTAACCTAATTTCCTTCAAAATGCTTCTTCCAAAAACCTATATTGTTATTGTTAATAGGTATATTTTTATGATCTCTAACCAAATACTCAAGAGTTATCATACCAAGAATGTCAAATATCCAGATTCCACCTTTCCAGATATCATACTCATTGAGCATTTGACTGGCTTTCCCTGCCTTCTTAGCTCAGCCAATGACTTTACTAATTCTGTGAAATTGTCAATATAGGATCTGCCAGATTTTATGGAAAATAAAATTGCGGTAAATAATATTTTTGGGGTGTAGGATTTCACAATCCATGGTTTTCTTATTAGAAATACTAAGAGGGTGTGAATTAGTATTTTCTAGCATCAGATCAAACATAAATCAATCTCATATCACATGAACAGTAAATAATATCATTCAACAATGCATGACATCAAGACAATACACAAGAGATTTTTAGGTGGAAACCCTTTCGAGAGAAAAACCACCAAAAACTTCTTAATATAGGACGTCAAAATTTACATCAATTACGAAGCTCCAACTTCCAATATTTTCAGCATCCCCTAAAGGAGGCTCCAACCCCCTGGTTCACATACTCCAACATGAAAGATGCTCAAACACCCTACTTTACCAGCTCCAACTCGAAGAATGCTCCAACACGATCCAACTGGAAGGATGTTCCAACACCCTGTGCAGGTTCCAACATGCCCTAGCATTATCCTATTTCCCTGAAGTGTACTCGGGCTTGAACCTAAAGGAGACTCGACTCTCTGCCTTGCACCACCCTACGACACTATTCAGGAAGCATACCATATTTCACAATTTTCAAACTAGAACCACTTGTGCTCAAAATCATAATAAATAACAACAAGAACAATCAATTGACTTTGTTAATCTGCAACATTGATACATGATCATCAGTAAAACTAACAACTTCCTCTGCTCAAAATATCAAACCCTAGCTTCATCAAACAAATCCATTGATACATGATACATATAATTTTAATTGTCACTTTGAGATGCCTCTATCCTCAAATTTGTCTTCAAAACAGGCTGGGAATATGTCATCAACAAGATCACTCTCCTCAATGTTGCCATATTCACTTAATGAAACCAAAAAACTTACACCATGCTCTTTTACTTCCAATATATATTCTAAGCCAAGACAACTTCAAACATGTATATATATGCATCCGATTCTCAACCCTGATTGCCCAACATCTTTCAGTTTTCAATTTGAATCAATAATGACTTTCAAAATCCCACAAAACCACATATTAATTTACTTGTTTGAAAAAATTGTTGTTCCAAGGCACATTCTACAATTTTATAGGAAATCAACACCGGTTCTACAAAATGATGACCGAAATTGCTATCAATGCAATAAAATGAAAAAAAAAAAAAACCAGCCAATTATAGTGTTTCTATATCATTTGACTTTTCAACTCCATGGGTAGGTGTTAAACTTTTACTAATTCCATGCCATGCTCATGTTTATTCCATTCTGGACTGTGCTAGCACAAACAAGTCTTGGTGTCTAACAACCCATGATGATACATGTCACTCAACCTATCCATAACCAACTATGCCATTAAGTGGTGGTCACATGTTGTTTCATCATGAAGCACATTGTTGAGCCACAATATCAGCAGATATATATATAACTACGCTTATGTAAATTATCAAATGCTAAACTTCACCTTTTCCGACATAATGAACTTCAATTTCTGAACTTTGACTTCCTCTATGTGTATCTAGATCATGAAGACTAACCTTCGCGAAAAGACTGAGCTATTCCAGCAAGTTCAACTCATGCATTATATACAAGCCACGCCATACATGCAATTATAGTCGAGACAAAACTCTTCAATATTTTAGATTATAAAACTTTCACTGGAATTCTTTTGTGCATAGTACTCAATTGCAATAATTGTTTGGCCTCTATTATGTTTGGTGGCATTCTGTTATTTATATCAAACTTTCTCCCCTATTACATAGCAAGACTTAGCTTCCCTTCATTGTTAACTTAGATTATATGGTCGATGCCCAAGAAATGTTTGAATAATGACAACCCTGAGATCTTATTTATTTCTGCAACACAATTCATACTTACTTTCAATTTGAGTGGAACCCTTATCACATAATATTACTAATGAATGAGGATAGAACCATATAATTTCTTTGCAACTGAACCCGATCATTAGCAACGCTCAACCAGAGGGCTCATAAGAATGTTACTTGTAATCGAACCAGACACATTCCAACTTGTTGTTTTCCACTTCATTTGCTTAAAGGACACAAATCATGACTATGAAATCAAATTTCATACAATTATCAAATTGGAAAATATAGATTTAACCATAGGATTGATACATATGTGTGAAGGTTGAGCTCGACCTATGAGGGAACTACATTCGCACTCCTCTGCCACTTTTAATGGGCCTCTACCTTATAGTTGAACCACGAGGGATCTTAGCCTTAGGCCATATGTCAATCAAACAAGAGTATGGTCAAGATCACTCCAGAGATATTTCTATGTGAATTGCAAAGGTATTTCTATGCTAATACATGGAAGACCTCTTCAATTATGCAAACTTTTACTCACAGTTTTCATTATTGCATTGTCTCTTTATAGTTAGTATATCTCCATTACATCATAAATATACAAATTAATTCCAAAATTATAGAACAAAAATAAAACAACATACAACTTCTCAGATCACTTGCTTTCCCCTGGTCTAAGGATAGGGTTGGATATCTTTGTCATTGTGATTCTATAGGTAAATCCAAAATTATATGCAGATGTAACCTTCATATCTACCACAAATATACATCAGTAAGTGATTGATGCAAGTCTCAAGTACTGACGAATTTTTCCTCATATTTGGGCACCTTTAGAACAAAGAAAATCACCAAGAGATTGATATGCCAGTTGGTCTGACTTAATATTCTATAGGAAAAATAAAGAGTCGAGTTACCCAAACCAAGGTGACACAAATAAATGCTTAATAAATTGATTGACTAGCTTCACAAGGTCTGCATACATTTCAGGGACTTGCACATGGATTATTCAATAGATAAGGCCTAGACAAGCCCAGTCACAAGGGGTCAAAACTCAGATAGCCCTGTGTAAAAAGGAGCCATTATTTTATGCCATAAAAGGGTTGAAAACCTCATATTATGGGTGTATCTTTGCATATAGAAAAAAACATAACAAAACATTATAAAAATTAATCCCAAAAACCCTTATGAAATTTTAACCTCCCAATATATCTTCAGGACTACACATGACCACAAACAAATTATTTTAGATCAACGATGAAAAGCCATGCCTATGTGGTGAAATCAAGTCCCCTTTTATAGTGAAGTAGAGGGGGATCATATTTGAATTCGACTTAATAAAATCGAGGGAAATCAAAATTTAAATTGAGTTTCAAATTTAAATATTGGAGCCCAAAACCCCATAACCATTTAGGTCATCTTCATCACAACCTTTGAAATTATTTTTAATTGCTAATAATTCCTTATTTGGTATTTGCCATGAGCTGTGAACATATCCTTTAAATTTCAAGCCCATACTTTGTGAATTTAGTATAAAAAAAAGTCTTGCCACATCATCTAACTTTTGGGACTTTGACCATATTAAGGGGTTACCAAATTTTATTGGGCATATCTCTCAAACTAAGATGGACCATGAGGCATGCCATATATTGTTGGAATTGGGATAATGAGGAGAATAAAATCAAGGTGATATTGAGGCCAAGCATAATGATTTTCCTTGTCATTTTCTCCATCAAAAGCAGGGCTTCATGACCATACTATAGGAGTTTGCTTCCTTCTAGGGCTTCTTGTCCATTGGATCTTCCCAACTAATGCATTCTACGATGTATATTAAGAGAATTAATAGAACGAAGTTGGAATCAATGACAAGACCATTTAAAAATCTCCTCCTTTTTCATTAATGGAAACACACATATTCCTCTATGATTGTTGTTCCCCCAAATCGATGCCTTTGATATTCTTTTCTCGGTTTCTCTCCTCCTTTGACAACAATGACAAAGGGTTACTCCTCCTGACAAAATATCTCACTCTGATGCTTCCTGCAGTAGACTGCCTTTCGTTCTCTGATTGTTATTGTCCCTCTGACATGTTATGTTCTTCAGGACTTGCCGCAACTGAGACCTTTTGCAATTTTATCCATGAATCTACTTTCGAAACCTACTAGTCCAAAGAGATAAATAATATTACAAAAATTTTGATTATTTCTCTGAAAAAAATTGTCAAACGATAGATCTTCAAAAGTGAAACCATTGCAACATAGAGTCCCCTTCTCCAACATTCACAAGACAAGGAGCCTTCAAACTAGATTGCTTAGAATGATATATGAACTTCATTGCTTCAGGATCATTCTAAACTTTAACATCTTCTATTGTACTTGTAGATTCATCATGGTCATGTGACTTTATAAATCCTGAGAGCATAACAGTTGAGATTTTGTTATCGTGTGATCTTCTTTCTTTTGCTTTCTTCTCCATACCTTCTTGTACCTAATATTAGAGTTGTCCTTCATGGAATATTTCATCATGTATCTACAATATCAAGCTATATGTCCATAGTTATGTCATTTGTAACATTCAATGTTGAACCTGAATGATGGAGCCATTGACATATACTTTATGTTGAAAAAGCATTATGATCGGGCCTACAAAACTTGCTTCTAGGGTTTCAATAATGTCCATGATAGTCATCCATGTCATAAATTTTGTGATCCCTAGCCATATGCCCAAATTTAGAACATGAGAAACAATAACCATGAAAAATATTAGGGTACCTGGGTCAGATGTCTTGTCTTGACAATCTTCTACATACATTCTTGCTTAGAAGAGATTTAGTTCTTTTTCGTACATTTCTTCTTGGAGCAAAAAAATTTCCAACCTTCTTTTGATTTGTCCTTTGAAGGATTTTTATATAATGATTTTAGTCTATCTTTTTCTACATGGGCTTGGAACTTGTGCCTTCATTTCCTGGAGCTTTACCTACTTATTTTTCCTTCGTCCTTAACTAGGCAATTTCTTGATCTTTTTCATCAATGACATGATCCTTCTTTTCAACATCTTGTAAATGTTCCTTCTACCATTCCTTGAGCATGTTTATTTCATTTAGAGTGACATTAAGTTCCTTTTTCTTTTGATTACTTTTTGTCTCGTGCTTCTGAATAGGTTCCTTTAATCAATTTGTCAATACTTTCCATTTCTTCACTGCCTCCTCCACTTGAAGTATTAGAAGAGAAACTTATTCTTCGAGTATTTTATTTCATTTCCTTGCTTTATTAAGATCACATAATGTGCTAATCAATTTTTTCTCCATGTCAACTACTACTTATTCTTCATCATCATTTTCAGATTCTCTCACCTATAATCTACTTTATTTGAATCATGATCACCATCATGTTCTTCTTGACCTACAAAATTCTTTGAGCAGAGACTATGGAGCTTCTCCCAAATATTTTTGGTTCATGAACATTTATGTTATAAAACTATATATTACAGAGCAATGGAACACAAAAAATATATTGGAGAAATATAAACACAAAAAACACATAAAACAAGAGAGACACAGATATATGTGGTTCACACAATTTGGGCTACATCCACGGGAAACAGTCAGTCCTTCCTTTTATATTATCCAACAAACTGAAGAAATACGACCTACAACAGATCCGCTGTAATTCCCTCTTCACTCTCACACAATCTCCTCTCTCTTTCTAACTCAAAATACAGATCTACATAGATGCAATACAATTCCCTCATATATAGCGAGGGGTTGCCTTCTAGGGAAAAAAACCCTAAATTAAACATAACTTTTACCATTATATCTCCACCTAATAAACAAATCAGATTGACTACGAAATTACAACATTTTACAAGGCAATTTTACATCTATTTTTAGCATCGGGGGTGCTACCCCTGATCCCCCACCAGGGGGGTCTCCCAAAGATTGCAGTCCCCCCCCCCCGGACCCCCTTTCTAGTGCAAATATTATGGGTCCAATGCGGTGATACCTCTGAATAAATAAGATAATTAAGCTCAACACCTAATAATCTCCCACTTGGAGACTGATTATAGCAACTCCACCATTGCTTCAGGTGCGAGACAATGACTCCACTTTGGACGTGGTTGTTTCTCATCTTCATCATCAAACTTGAAGACCAATTGCAACTGAGAAAAATCTTAGTTTCTCCCTGGTTACAACTTTTGCTAACATATCTGCAGGATTCTGGCTAGTGTGTATCTTTCTCGGGTTCAACTATCCATCTTCCAACACTGATCGTTGAAATTATACTTGAGATGTATATGTTTTATCTTGGAATTAAATGCAGATTTCTTTGCAAGATGCATGGTACTCTGGTTGTAACTGTATAACCTGCCCAACTCCTGCTTCTTACCCAATTCATCCAGAATCCTTTGTAGCCAAATCATTTCTTTACTAACCTCTGTAGTAGCAACATACTCTGCTTCCATTGTTGAGAGTGCAACAACACTTTTCAATTTTGAAACTCAACTGTCAGTTGTTCCACCTACAGTAAACACATACCCTATTGTGCTCCTCCTGTTATCTCTATCGCTTGTCATAACTGCATCAAAAATTCCCTGTAGAGCAATGTTTGAACCACCAAAGCATAATGCTTGATTTGTGGTACCCCTAAAATACTTGAGAATCCACTTCACCAACATCCAATGTTCTTTTCATGGATTGTTCATGTGCCTGCATATAACTCTCACTACATGTGTAATATCAGGCCTTGTGCATACCATTGCATACATTAAGCTTCCAACTGCTGATGCATATGGAACTTTAGACATATAAGCCATTTCTTCCTGAGTCTTGGGACACACCTCCTTACGTAGTTTGAAATGGCTAGCCAAAGGTATACTAACTAGTTTTTCATTCTTCATATTAAATCTTTTCAACACCTTTTCTATGTACTCACTCTGAGACAATGTTAATTTTTTATTCTTCTTGTCTCTAGTTATTGTACCAAGGATTTGTTTTGCAGCACCCAAATCCTTCATTGCAAATGAGTTTGCCAATTTTATTTTGAGCACATTTATTTCCTGCATGTTAGAACCTACAAAAAACATGTCATCTACATACAATAACAATATAATATAGCTGCCATCATTTTGCCTTTTGAGATAAACACAATGATCAGAGTGACATCTAGTATAACCTTGTTCAGACATAAACCTATCAAATTTTAGATACTACTGCCTTGGAGCTTGGGTTAATCCATACAAGCTCTTCTTCAACCTGCACACTAGTTTCTCCTTCCCTTTTACCTCATATCCTTGTGGCTGCTGCATATATATCTCTTCCTCCAAATCCCCATGGAGAAAGGTTGTCTTTACATCTAACTGGTCAAGATGAAAATATTTAGTTGCTACTAGACTTAAAATAGTTCTGATTGAAGTCATTTTAACAACAGGAGAAAATATCTCATCAAATTTTATACCCTTTTTCTATGCAAACCCCTTCACCACAAGTCTAGATTTATACCTTTTTCTACATTCATATTCTTCCTTCAACCTGTAAATCAATTTATTCTGCAATGTTGTTTTACCTACAGGCAACCTGACTAAGTCCCAAGTCTAGTTATGTGCTAAGGTGTCCACTTCTTCTTTTATGGCTTGCTCCCACTTCTTCGTGGTTTCTACATGCACTACTTCTTCTCAACATTTTGGTTCACCAGAATCAGTCAACAATACATAATATAATGAAGGAGAGTATCGTTTAGGGGGTCTACTTATCCTAGTAGATATTCTAACACCACTTTCAGGTGTTTGAGGTTCTTGTTGTTGTTTTGGTTGTTTTATTTGTTCTTACTGTTGATCATTATGATTTTCAAGAACCTTCACTTTATATGTGATCTCATCAAGCACTGTGTATTCTTTGTTTTCTTTTTCCTGTTTCTTTTCCTACATCTTATCCTTATACAAAACCTTTTCATTGAATATGACATATCTTCTCCTAATGATTTTATGTTTTTCATAATCATAAAAGCGATAACCAGAATCATTATTACCATATCCAATAAAGGTACATTTCTTTGATTTTTCCTCAAAATTTGTTCTATTTTCATTATTAATGTGGATAAAAACTTCACAACCAAAAGTATTTAAAAAAGAGTAGTTTACCTTTTTACATGTCCATGCCTCCTCTGGAATACCACCATCCAAGGAACTTGAAGGCCCTCTGTTTATTAGATAAACAACAGTATCTACAACATCTGCCCAAAATTTTCAAGGCAATCCTACATGCAATATCATTCACCTTGCACTCTCCATGATTGTCCTGTTCATCCTTTCTCACACTGTTACCCGGAATAGTGTCCACTCGGATGCTGCTATTCCCACTAAGATTGGTAGCTATCTTAGAAACAAACAAGTAAAGTCTACTTTCATTTTCCTTTATGAAAATAGATAAGAGTGGAGCCAAGGAGACCAACCTTAGTCTTGCACTTGATTTCCTTTTTTGATTCCTCTCCTTCCTGATAGAGCTTCACCACTTCTTCTTCGTTTGCCCATCTTCAAAGAGCAATTGTAGAATCACAGCAACATACTGCTATCAAAGAAGAAATATCTATATTCATAGATAACAGAGGACCAAATGTGTGTTAACCATACAAATGCATATATAAGAAAACATACAAGAATATGGAGGAAAACTTGAATAGCTTTATTAAGATGAAAAGTAGCAAGAGGATTACAACCATATGTTCTAACCCAGCATCATCCTCTAGCTGAAATCCTTCTTCACCTAATGTAAAGCTTAATCACCCAACACTATGAATATACACCACAGAAACCAACAACACTTCTTTACAAGATA
>APFE030133567.1:229675-290379 GCA_000404065.3 Pinus taeda
GTCCTCTCTCTGATAGTTCCTGCTTCCACTTGGAGAATGGTGATCTCTTACTCATCCCTGGTCGAAAACAGAGAGGCAAGTGTCAGGGGGGAAGCTTCTGGAAGATTCCATGATCTTTCACCTCGCATTTTGTCCCTGCCATTTTTCCATCCCTGACCATCACACCCTACGGAGGAGCCATTCAGTATGCATCGCACCTTGTACACTAGGAAGGTGATATGCATCGCACCCTCTGCACTAGGTTTTCAGTATGCTCCAGTTTTGACCATTTATGAGCAGTTTTTAGTGGAGAACTTCTGGGAGATGATGTAATAAGCTAACCTTGTTCCTTTAGGCAGGGAAGAAACACTTTTAGGGACTTAGGAGCCCTCAGTTTATGGACATTTATGATTGGGGTTGAAGTGCCCAAAAATTTCTATAACAGTTGCCCCCTAAAGGATGAGGTCGTTAATCTTTTTGATGTCAGGTGAAATGCTTTACTATGAGGATCTGAAGTTTTTTCGAGCTGTGAGGTGACCTATAATAAGATACAATACAATACATTATTTTGACAACATTTTTTCATGATCTAGCTGAGGCGGGTATTCCCATGCTCAGCTTTAGAAATTCATTTTCATGTACATAGGATAGACAATCGTTTGTGTGGCAGACTGATGATTTGGACTCATCATCCTTTGATTTGGATGATCATCTATTTGGAAATGATGTACACTTGATGTCTTTATATTCCTGAATATATCGCAGCTCGGATGGATGAAACTAGATCCGAGGTCTTCAAAAACTCGTTCAATCTTCACTCGAAGTACAAGTCGATCCATGTGAAAAATGTTCTGGAGTCGAACATGGAAAGACATTGCCTGATTACCAGCCAATGATGTAAGTTGTCAACAAGCACGAGAGGAATCACCAATAATGACAATGACCCTCAAGGTACTATAGTATAATTCACAAGGTGTGAAAAAGGACTTGGCATCGAACACCATGTAAAATCTCTCAGTCGAAGGCCATTGATGTAAACCTGTCGCCAAAAGTGAGAAACTTGCCATTGAGGCATGAAAGCTTCAAAGTACTGCAAGGTTTGTTCCTAAGTCAACTTCTTGGATAATGAGCTGATGTCGACAAGAAGTGACTTGTCGTAGGAGGGCCTTAATGAATCCCACATCAATGACATGGAACGAAGCAAATGATTTTGGAGGTGAAAACAATCTTACGATACAGGGTTCAGGGTGGCGGTCATGAAGGAATGGAGCATGAATATATTGCAGTGGGTGAGACACAAGGGAATTGTCTGAATGACTTCTCTTGAACATACCAGCGACTGATGATGGATTGGTAGAGTTAACCCCAAAAATGGATGGTGTGATGGACCAATGGTGATGACCAGTGAACAGAACAACCTAACACAGATTGGATGCGGAAGGAAAGTGTCACGTTCAAGAGTGACTTGCTACCAATAAAGCTTTTTCAAGTTTTCTTCCCAATTTTCCCCAGTCATTGTTGACCAATACCTCTTTATTTTTGTCAAGCTTGAGGATGATAACATATGCTTTTTCTATAATCCGCCCTTCGGGCGAACCTGTCGCTATATTTTAGCGAGCCTAGCGACAGTGAAACTCGTTCTCGTCCATTTGGACAAGTTTGTCGCTATTCGGTTTTAATGAGTTTAACGGAAAAGATAACTCGGTCCCTTTCAATTTTAGAGAGTTTGAAAGGAATGGAAAGGAGACTCCAATGATTATTTTTCGTCATGTAATCCCTTAAGTCCGAAAAAGCGTAAAATAATACAAAAGGGATGAATTTTCGATAGTTTTAACGAGCCGAACAAGACAAGCGCTCGATCTTTTTGTGTAATAATCCCTCAAATCCAAAAAGATTAAAATCTAGAGGAGGGATAGCATATAGCATTTTCGATGACTTTAACAAGCCGGAGAGGCCAATCGCTCGACAATATTTTCATATTTTACGAGTCAGTTGAAAAGAGCTTAAAGGAGACTTGTTTTCGAGGAACGAGTGATGATTTCGCGTAGCAGCTGATTCCAGGTAAGGTTTGGAATTCTCCAATCACGGCAGTGTCACAAGGATGGCTAATAGAATCACTCTTCACATATGTTCCTCGAAGGGGTAAAAAATCATATGGGGGTGAATGATCGGCTAAAAACAGAGTGGAGGTGATGATGAGAACACGACCAAGGCTCAAATGCTGGTGATAAGGCATTCACAATGGTTATTTACCGGTTCATTTTTTAATGAGCTTAAACTCTGGGGAAACAATTGCTCATGACTTATGTTTATTTTTTAACGAGCTTGAACTATGTGCTAAAACTACTCGTGGGGGGTTTATTTTTTAACGAGCTTGAACCCTGCAGTAACATTGCTCGCCAGTCGTAATATAAAGATGTCTCATTCAAGATGCCATTTTGAAGGGGCTTGCATCTTTTGAAGCTTTGCCCCAAATCCTTTCTTTATGCAAGCTAGGAAATGACCAGCCTTACGGGTTTAAAGGGTTAGAGGTCCTACAAATTTAAAAAATAAATAGTCACTCTTCACTTGCATGCGAAAAGGTTTGCATGCCCCCAGGTATAGCGAAAAATTTCCAGGTTACCATGAAAGTTCCCCACGTAGCAGACCGAATGCTTCCTTGGCGATGTCTACAGAAATAGACAAAGGTGAGTGGTGCAGACGCATGTCGCTCACATAACATTAACGAAGGTATCTTATTCCAGCCTAATCCCATTTTCCTTTGAGGATGGGTGTGTCAGACTAGTCATATATCCCCCACGGAAACCCACTCTATACCCAAGGTTTTCCTAGCGAAACAGACCAGGGTGCATGCCCCCTGGGTTTCAGTCACATCCTCCTGAATCACTTGCGCTCATCAGGTAGATGGACTGGAGATCGATGAGACATTCCTTCCGTGAAAAGACCATTTAGGGATGGCATTTGACTATTTTCAATGTGTGAACCGGGGAATGACATTTGATCTACGAGCTTGACCATTCTACCTTCATGCGAAAAACACATTACTCTAAAGAGTGAGGAGACGATGGCTCCCATGCAATAAATATAGTCGCATCCAAGGAGTAGATTATAATCCAAGGGTCCTTAAACTACCATCACGTTCATGTGAACGGTTTTCCTTCTCAAAGTAATGGGCACATTTGGAAGGATCCCTAATGGTCGACCGGTTCCTTTGTCGAAGCCTGTCAAATTTCTCATTTCAGGCAAAAGCGATGGTGAACCAAGCGCTTTCCAAGTAGTTGAGGAAAGTATACTCACAGAAGCCCCTTCATCGATGATGATACCAGTCATGACCATTTTGTAAGCTTGTACAATGATTCTGAATGGTACACTAGCTGGTAAACGGGGTCTGCCTGGTAGATTCCAGTCGAAGGAAACAACTAGGTTGCTTGGAGGTGGGACTGAATAGATGACCGGATATGACTCTGATGAACTTCCTTCCTACGATAAAGGAATGGGTGGACTACCCCCAAGTTCATCGAAGTCTGTGTTTACGAAAAGAATTTGAACAGTGTCGTTCTCTTTCTCTTCAATGACGGTATCATCCGAAGATGAACACTCTTAAGGCAAGACCGGGCCAACTGTTGTCTCGACCTTTTGACTTTCATTTGGTATGGATTCAAAGGGTTCATTTTCAATGATAGACGCTTCGGCCGACCACAATGATGGGCCAACTGGATTTTCAACCAGTGGTGGACTTGGCAAGAGGTTTTTATATCCAGGAGGGAGCCATAGCGGTGAAGCAGGACGGTCATCCAAAAAAATTTTAACTTCGTCAAGGAAGGGACAACAGTGGATGGCGTGATTGCCTTCACACAAATTACAAGGAAATCTGGGATTCCTTTTCTGTCTAGGTGCTTCACTTTCACAGGTTGCTGTTGTGCATTCAACATGATCATCAGAGGTTGACGCCACCAGATTGTGCAAATGAGGAGACCAGTCCCTTAAGATCTATGGGATGCAGGGACAATCTTGGTGATAGTGGTCTCCATTGAAAATGACACAAGGAGATTTAGGTTTAGACGGTGCAGTGTGAGGATTTACGCTCGATGACGCTTGGTTGCCCCCTTTTGATTTTGGATCCTTTTTCTTCTTTTCTTTTTTCTCTTTCTGCTTCTTCTTCTTCTTAGTTACTTGATTTTTAACTTTATCAGCTTTATCAAGTGAAGAGGAAGGAGGAGAGGGAGAATGAGAGGAAGTAGAAGGTTGGGAGGCAACTCTAATGTCATCTAGTTGCTGACTTGACTGTTCAGGAATTACTGGACTCTGAACGACAGAGGTAGAGAAGAGCCAATAGGCAAACCAATTTTCAACCCTGGAAGTGACAATGTGGCCATATGGGGTGCACCAACATCTCCCCAAGAGGATAAGGGACTAGGATTTCCTCCAAGGGGAAATCCTTGGTTGGTAGACTCCATTTTCTCAACCTAAAGACCAACGAGGGAATTTGTGATGTTATTCCAATTAAAATAAATTTTATATTCTTTGACACAACTTGTTTTTTAAATTTTAAAGAGTCAAGAAAAAATAAAAGATGACTCTAGTCACCTTCGATTTTTATTGAGCTTGAAGTGACAAGTGCTCAGAGGACCTTTTCCTTTAAGGAGTCTGAAAAGGAGCAAAATGGACTTCTCTGGAAATCTAGGCAGAGGAGATTACCAAACCAATCGCAAAACTACATAATACTTTTTATGGTATGGTAGTCAATCTTCCCGAATGCTGTGTTCAGTGCATTGCGATCAATAGGGCAGCAAACACGGCTTCCTAAGGATAAAGGATGCAACCTATTGTGGTCTCCCAAAATATACTCAACTGTACGTGGGAGCACAAGTCCGTACTGGCACTTGTCGTCTCAGAGTGGAGGAATCACCCAACCAACAATGAAAACAACAGTTACCAGGTTTTACGATGCCAGAATATGTCTCTATCCTATACCTCTAGATGTTGTGCGTTAGGTTCCAAACCGTTGTTAGATTCATTAAATTTATTTTAAGTTGATCTTTCTTAAAAATTTGCCTTTCAGGTTCACCACATGATGTGTATACAATTCCTAAAATGTAGTCTAAGATGATAAACAAACGTTTAATCTTCTTTTGGCAATGAAAATCCTAGCTACTAAGGAAAGAAGGTTAAGAATCTTTCTGCAAAGAGCACAGAGCACACGCTAAATGCATCGTCCTAAATCAAACCAAGAAGTCTAAATGCAAATGCACATGCATGTATTTGTTTTCAGCCTTCTTAATGTATGAATGATGATAAGAAAGCTAAGTGCAAATCTAAATTATTTTCAAAGCGACAATACTCGACAAATTTCTTTTCAAAATGAAGTGAAGGTAAGAGAGACACTTTGCGATTTCAAAATGAAAATTTCTTTTCGACACTTTAAAAAACACTATTTCAAATCATATACAATAGTAACTGTATAATCGACTATCAAGCATAATGGGGTTCTCTTCTATAACTAAAAACGACAGCTACGACACTTTCAGATTTACAAACGACAGTTCGACTATGCTACTTCTTTGCAATAGAGAACTGAAAATGGCACACAATACATAAAAACACTTACAGTTCTTTGCACTATGGAGGTAGAATAATGTAAGAGAAGGGGGTTTTCACAAAAATACACTAACCACAAACAATAAAACTCCTAAATAGGACTGAAAACAATGAGGAAAAACCAAAGTCTGAAGGTAAAGTTATCCTTCCCTGACCATCGCACCTATCACACAGTGAATTCAGTATGCAACGCACCTACTGCACTCAGGAAGTGTGATGTATACAAACTGCCTTGAAGGCAGGGTGCGATGGTACCAGCGCGAGACTTTAAATGAGTTTTTACTCACAATTTACAATTCAGTTCAGGGATTTAGGCTGAATAAGTGATGTTCAGTATATGTAAATCACAAGGTTGATCTAAGGAGGTTACTAGAGCCACCACTTAGGGAAATTAGACTATTTGCAGATCGATTGTTTAATTCATAAACAAAACCCAGAGATAGACTGAAGTAGCATTGATCTACTTTGCATTTGTATAAAAAATGCAGTTTGAAGGCTAGCTAGCTTGGCTTCAGGCTTTGTCTGTAAGTTTATAAAAGGAAAAACGATAGGCTAACAAACAATCTAGTCGCTCCCCAGTGGAGTCGCCATTTTGTTATCGGGAATAGTGTCCACTCGGATGCTGCTATTCCCACTAAGACTGGTAGCTATCTTAGACACAAACAAGTAAAGTCTACTTTCGTTTTCCTTTATGAAAATAGATAAGAGTGGAACCAATGAGACCAACCTTAGTCTTGCGCTTGATTTCCTTGTTTGATTCCTCTCCTTCCGATAGAGCTTCGCCACTTCTTCTTCATCTGCCCAGCTTCAAAGAGAACCTATAGAATCACAGAAACATACTACTATCAAAGAACAAAGATCTATATTCATAAATAACACAGGACCAGATGTGTGTTAACCATACAAATGCATATATAAGAAAATATACAAGAATATGGAGGAAAACTTGAATAGCTTTATTAAGATGAAAAGTAGCAAGAGGATTACAACCATATGTCCTGACCCAGCGTCATCCTCCAGCTAGAAAGCCCTTCTTCACCTCAAATAAAGCTTATATCACCCAACACTATGAATATACACCAAAAAACCAACAACACTTCTCTACAAGATACAAATTCCAGCCTCTGGATCTCTGTGATGAGGGATCCATATATAGATGATTGTAGGGAGGTGAGTCATCTTCCGAGGTCTTGATTAGTGTCCTCTCTCTGATAGTTCTTGCTTCCACTTGGAGGATGATGATCTCTTACTCATCCATGGTCGAAAATAGAGAGGCAAGTGTCAGAGGGGAAGATTCTGGAAGATTCCATGATCTTCCACCTCGTATTTTGTCCCTGTCATTTGTCCATTCCTGGCCATCGCACCCTAAAAAGGAGCCATTCAATATGCATTGCACCCTGTACACTGGGAAGGTGATATGTATCACACCCTCTGCACTGGGTTTTCAGTATGGTCCAATTTTGACCATTTATGAGCAGTTTTTAGTGGAGAACTTCTGAGAGATGTTGTAATCAGCTGACCTTGTTCCTTTAGGCAGTGAAGCAACACTTTTAGGGACTTAGGAGCCCTCATTTTATGGACATTTATGATTGGGGTTGAAGTGCCCAAAAATGTCTATAACACACACAGCATTTTCATGTGGTGTTCCTGGAACTGTCTTCTCTCTGTGAATTCAATTCTCTGAACAGTACCTATCAAACTCTTTGGTGCAATATTCACCTCCATTGTCTAATCTGAGACACTTACACCTTTTTCCTGTATCATTTTCAACCAAATCTTTCCATTTATTGAAAGTATCAAATACATCAGATTTATTTCGAATACAATAAATCCAAGTTTTTCTGGTTGCATCATTAATAAAAGTAACATAATAGCGAGAGCCACCGAGATATGATACTTGAGCAGGTCCCCATACATCTCTATGCCCAAGTTCTAATTTTCCGCTCTTCTTCTCTTTCCCAACTCGGAGCAATCTGACTCTCTTATGTTTTCCATATACACAATTCTCACAGAATTTTAAATCAACATGCTTCAAACTTGGCAACAAATTTCTTGAATGAATAATCTGCATCCCTTCTCACTCATGTGCCCAAGCCTATGATGTCAGAATGTCGTATCTTCTCCTCTAGAGGTTAAAGCATTATTAGGATTAGAAACACCATTGCATAAATACAATGTACCAACCTTTTCTCCTTTTTCTATTACTAGGGATCCTTTAGTGACCTTCCAGGTTTTATCTCTAAAAGTAGTCACACAGCCTTCACCTCCCAAGTTCGTTGTTGAAATTATATTTTTCTTCAGATGTGGAACATGCCTTACCTCCTTCAATAGCCATTGATTCATTCCATTGTTTTATGAAAACTGTACCCATTCCAATGATTTTACAGGGTTTATCATCACCCAATCAAACCTGTCCAAAATCTCCTTGAAAATAGTCATGAAAATGTTTCCTATCAGGTGTGGCATGGACTGAGGCTTTGAATCTACCACCCAGGCATCAATAATATTTTCTAATGAAAGAATCAAAGCATCTTGCAACACATCACCTGTCACATTCACTTCATGATTATTTTCTTGCTACGCATCTCCTTCTTTTCCCTTCCGAGACTTGCATTCTTTCTTCAGGTGTCCTTTCTTCCCACATTTCTAGCACACTACCCTCGATCTGGACTTGGATCTGTGTTTCCTTAGCTTATTGTGATATCCTGGGCTCTTTCCTCTTTCCATTTTTCTTCCCCTAATCTCTGCAGTCAAAGCATTACCTAATGTCTCACCCAATCTTTTCCTTCGCATTTCCTCACTAAGGATTTCGCCGACAACATCATCAAACTTTAAATTACTAGATCGAGAGACATAGTTACTAACGACCATAACTAAACCATTCCAACTTTCTAGCAATGAGCACAGAAATAATAAAGCCCTAACTTCATCATCAGAAGTTACCCCTACAAAACTTAACTGATCGGTAATTGTATTAAATTCATTTAAATGATCAGCAACAAATCCACCTTCTGACATCTTCATATTAAATAAATGCTTCATAAGAAATACCTTATTTGAAGCCGAGGGTTTTTCATATAGTTTGGCCAATGCCGACATTAAACCCTCTGTTGTCATTTCCTTTGAAATATTAAAGGCTACCGATGCTGCTAGGCACAACCGTATTGTTCCAAGTGCCTTTCTGTCGAGAATATCCCATTTTGTGTCTGTCATACTCATCAACTTCTTTGTCTTTCTGTTCAATGGTTGGTACAAATATTTCTCGTACAAATAATCTTCCATCTACATCTTCCGTAGCTAGTAGTTTTGGCTGTTAAATTTTTCGACCCTAAACCTACCATCTTTTGCCATTTCTCCCACTCGAACTAGGAACCCTTCTCTCCTGCGATTTTATCAGCCAAAGAGACATTTGGCTTTGATACCGGTTGTTAGAAAATTATATATTATAGAGCAATGGAACACATTAAATATATTGCAAAAATATAAACACATAAAACACATAAAACAAGAGAGACATAGATATACGTGGTTCACCCAATTTGGGCTACATCCACGGGAAACAGCTAATCCTTACTTTTATATTATCCAACAAACTAAAGAGATACAACCTACAACAGATCCGTTATAATTCCATCTTCGCTCTCACACAATCTCCTCTCTCTTTCTCACTCAAACTACAGATCTACATAGACAGAATACAATTCCCTCATATATAGTGAGGGGTTTCCTAATGAACAACCCAGATTGACTACGAGTTTTACAAGGTAATTTTACATCTATTTTTAGCTGCCAGGGAGGGCTTCCCAAAGATCGCAGTTGCACCCCCTAGACCCCCCTTGAAGTGAAAATATTACGGGTGGCATTGCTTCCACATTACAAATTGGGTTCCAATGCAGTGATAGCTCTAAATAAAGAATATAATCAGGCTCCACACCCAACAATTTATCTAATTTAGCTTGTAGAGAGTCTAACAGAGCTCCTAAAATGACATTCATAGCTTTTGGACTGTACCATCTAGATTTGTGAATAGATGTGTCTACCAAAACAATAGACTGTCATACATAATATCCTATAGCTTGCAAATGGGCTTCCATTCTAGATTCCCATTTTTCATACTTGGTTTCATTAAACTTGAGAGCTATGTTGTGTGTGGAGCATGATTGTTCAGAGGTCTTTGTTTCAGCGGGATGTATACCCCAGGAAGTTTTGTACACCCCTCCACGCGGGGGGTGCGGGGGGGACTTGTAAAACAGATGTAAATTTGCCTTGTTAAAAGTTATAGTAATTTCTAGTCAATCTGAGCCGTTCATTAGGCGGATGATCTGACGGTAGAACTTATGTTTAGTTTAGGGTTTTTTGCCCTAGAAGGAAACCCCTCTCTTTTTATGTATGAGGGTATTGTATTTGTGCGGCGATATAGATGTGTATTCTGTGTGTGTGAGCGAGAAACAGAGAGGTGAGACTGTGAGAGAAAACAGAGGATATTACAGCGGCTTTGCTGTAGGTTGTGTCTCTTCATTTTGCTGGATAATAGAAAGGAAGGACTGGCTGTTCGAGGTGGACGTAGCCCAAACTGGGTGAACCACGTATATCTGTGTCTCTCTTGTTTTGTGCGTTTTCTGTGTTTATATTTCTGCAATATTTTATGTGTTCCATTGCTCCGTAATATATAATTTTCTAACAAGCTAGTAGGCCAATTTGATCCTCTTCAAATTTGGAGACTACTACAATATTGAAGACTTCCTTTGATTGTTTAGATGTGTCCTTCTTTGAATTTCCCATATTTGCACTTATAAGATCCGCCTGCGAGCTACTTAGCTGCAATTGAAGGAATGTGCTTTGACCCCAATTTTTGGAATACTGAGAGGGGGGTGAATCAATATTTCATGTCAATTAGTTAATTTTTTTTTTAATCTTCAAAGCATAAAATTAAAATTATTTAGTTCAAACATAAATGAATATCACATCACATGAATAGTAAACAACCCCATTCAACAATGCATGACATCAAGTAGTACACAAGATATTTTTAGGTGGAAACCTTTCTAGGAGAAAAAAAATTAAACACTTCCTAACATATGTCTTCAAAATTTACATCAATTAAAACTCTCCAACTTCTAATATTTTTAGCTTCAAATAAGGGAGGCTCTAACCCCTGGTTTATAGGTTTCAACCTGAAGGATGCTCCAATGCCTTGATTTACTAGCTCCAACCAGAACGATGATCAAATGACCAAGTTTCCTAGCTCCAACTAGAAAGATGCTCCAATACACTACCCAAGCTCCAATCTACCCTAACACCACCCTACTGTCGTGGCTTAGGCTCAAACCTAAAGGAGACTCCACTCTCCACTTTGCACCACCTTGCCACCTTATTCAACAAGCGAAGCACATTCCACAATTTTCAAACTGGATCCATTTCTAATCAAAATTGTAATAAATAACAACAAAAACAATTTGATGACTTTGTTGATCTACAATACTGATATATGTTCGTCAACAACAATACCAACTCACTCTGCACAAAATGTCAAACCCTAGCCTCATTAAACAAATCCACTATTGCATGAAACATATATCTTTAATTGTCACTTTGATATTTCTCTATCTCCAATTTTTTCTTTAAAAAATGCTAGCAATATGTCATCAATAATATCACTCTCCTAAATGTTTCCCTATTCATTTCATGTAACAAAAATACTTGCAACATGATCTTTTACTTCCAACATATATTTTGGGTCAAAACAACTTCAAACATGTATAGTTGCATCCGATTCTCAACCTTTCAGTTTTTAATTTTAATCAATAATGACTGTCAAAATCCCACAAAACCATATATTAAATTAATTATTCCACAAAATTACAATTCTACTACAATTTTATAAGAAAATGAGATTGATTCTATAGAATGATCAAAAGTGCTAACAATGCAACAAAATGAAAAAAAGTAACCAAGCGATTATAACACTTCTATAGGGATGATTGCCTGGAGGAGAATAGAATGGTGAGCGCGCGTAAGGGCAAGGGTTAGGGTTTCTACAGTTAGCCCTGCGATTCACTGTCGGCGACAGTTTTCTGGACCTGTGACAGGTTGTGGGGTTTTCGTTTCAGCGGCTACGGGAAGGCGACGGTCACGGTACCGGTTTTTAACAGTTTCAGTTGCATTGGTTTACTCGCTATTCCGTTTTTATTCGCCGTCAATTTATTTATTTCGCTCTAATGGAAGACTGGGGTCAAGAGGCGGTGGACTATTCAGCGGATCCTTCGCCGGAGGATATAATATTTGGCATCCCGCAGATTACTCATTCCCAACCATCCCTCTCTGCATCTTCTTCGGTCCCGGCAAAGCATCGCTTTCCCTCCTCAAATCCACCGACAGTGGGTCATCAATCTCTTTCCCCGCCATTTGAAGTTCCTCCGCTCTCACCTGGGTCTCTTCACTTTCTGGCCACAAACACCCCTCCATCACCTTCTTTCAACCCATTTGCATCCATCCCTGCGGTTACCCTTCCCCCCCACCCGGTGACTTTCCCTTCCGGATCCGGCGTTCGCTCCTCTGGATGGTTCGAGACGCCCGTGGTCACATCTCCTCTGAATGATCCCCGCACTGGCGATGGTATAAGCAATCCACTGGTGGATCACCCGTCGGCCCCTCGGACTGGCAGCAAGAAGGTGAAGTGCATCCGGTCAAAATCGCGAGATATAACTATAAGGTTCGACGAAGCAAAACCTTTGGGGGAATATATGGATATTGCAAACACGGTCTTGGTTGGGCATGTCAGGGGCCGAGCTTATTCTAAGCAGCGGCTTGACCTCTGGGTTAAGGAAATCTGGGGAGGGGTCCTTTTTGACCTTCCTGTGGTTCATGTATTACCAAGAGGATGGTTCTCTCTGAAGTTTTCCAAGGTTTGCCAAACAAATCTCGTACTTGGGCGTTACTGGCATATTGAAATGGCTCCTGTCCTCCTCAGGCGCTGGAGCCCCCTCTTCGATCCTGAACGCGAGCAGCTTGGCGCCGGACCTATATGGGTTCGTCTTCCTGGATTACCTATACCTTTCTGGGATGAGCAAGTTTTTATTAGGGTTGGCAATGCCCTGGGGACTTATTTGGATTATGACCGAACTTATGTGGAATCTGGGCAGCGCACACTTGCTCGGGTCCTGGTCTACCTTGACACTCGAGAAGGCCTTGAGGAAGATATTACGCTTCAATGGGGAAGATGTATTCGTCTTCAGCTGCTGGATTACGAAGGAGTCCCCTTCCGTTGCAGGCGCTGTCACAAGGTCGGTCACCTTGCGAAGGATTGCCCTCTTAACAGAAAACCTTCAGACTCAGCAAGGGGCACCCCGACTGCTACCAGAACGGCGTCGCCAATCATATCGAGACCTCCTTCTGCTGGCACGACTCCCTCGGTCTCTGCCCCGGTGGACGATGCTGGGATTCGCAGAACCTCCCCACCTAAAACGAGGGCTCGTTCGGCGGCAGAAGCGGAGAGCATAACAGCGCGGCTGACAAATTATCCAAAGAGGCCACGGCTTTACCCCGTGGCAAGTGGATAATCATGGAGCAGAATGGTGCAGAGGAATACCAATATTATCACAGGCCATTTATAGATCAAAGAGCACAAAGGGGAAACAGCCCCAACTGAGGATTATGGCAATTTTGGTTTTTTCTCGTTTATAGCATATAACAGAATATGAACTTGTATATAGATCAGAATTTTTGATGAAAATCATGAAAAATCTGCTTCTCAGACTTGTATAGGATGACGACAACAGCACAATGATCAGCTGTTTTTTGTAAAACAATCATGTAATGCCTCGGCATCTGCTTTATGTAATTTTCACCTATAATGAAAGTTACTGATTTTTCCAGTGGAAAAAAAAAACACTTCTATAGCATTTGAATTTTCAACTTTGTGGGTAGGCATCAACCTTTTGCTAAGTCCATAACATGCTCATGTTTATTCCATTCTAGACTGTGCTCGCACAAAAAAAGTCTTGGTGTCTCAAAACCCATGATGATGCATCAACCTTTTGCTAAGTCCATAACATGCTCATGTTTATTCCATTCTAGACTGTGCTGGCACACAAAAGTCTTGGTGTGTCAAAACCCATGATGATACATGTCACTCGACCTCTCCATAACCAATTGTGCCATTAAGTGGTGTTCACACATTGATTTGTCATGAGGTGTATTGTTGAGCCATAATACTAGCAGATATATATAATTGTGCTTTTTTAAATTATCAAATTCTAAATTTTACCTTTATGCATGGAAAATTTTAGGGGCAAATATTCGCACATGAGCTAATTTTCCATGATCTTTCCAAAAAAGATTCGCCAACTTCCATTTTTTATAAAAACAATTCACCCAAATTTTACAATAAAAAGTTATTTTACCTTAAAAATTGTCATTATTATATAGAGACTATATATAAAATCATTATAAATATGAATAATTTTACAAATACATCAATAAACATTTTGTAGTTTGCATATTAAGGACTAGTGAGATTCGCTAATGTTTTTAAACTTCAAGATAATTTTCCATCCTTAAAATTTTCCCTGCCTTAATGATCTAGGTAGATGTCGGTGGCCACCCACCTATTCCATTTGGACCTCCACAACTATCTCTTTCAGTTTTTTCAGTTTCCTAAATTGTAGCAAAGTTTACTATTTTTAGCAGTTTTTCAGGTTCTGAACTTCCAGAGCCGTTTTGAGGCCCTAAACGACATTTTTTGGGAAATTTGGGGGCAACATGATGGGTCCATGGACCCATGCTTCCCTTCCCAAAGTGGTAGTTCTCGGATAGATCTTTCTAACAAGCTATCGTACACGTCAAACAGAGATTGTATGCCAAAGTTACAACCTCGGGAAATTGATGTGCCAATTTACCCAAACGGGGCCCACAATTTGGTGTTTCATCTTCTAGGGTTAGGTTTTGGGATGTGAAGGGTTTTCCATTGTTTCTCAACAATAAATAGGCCTTCAAGCCTCATTGTAACACAGTTCAGAGGCATGTAGCTGTAACATCTCTTCTCAGAGATAAACGACCACCACCCTAGTTGGTTTATTTCCATTTCTGGTTGTAAGCATATTTTAGTATTTTCCATTAATGAAATGAAGTATTATTTCTGCTGCATCTTTGTGTATATGGTTATCTCTGTAATTTTTTTTTTCTTGTTTAAATCCAGATAAGTGGTATCAGAGTGGTCTTCTTTTTCTCTTTTTTTCTTTGCATGTCCCCAATGAGGGCGAGATGTAAGGAGTTAGGGCTTGAACTGGTCGAACCTTTACAAGACCAGCCTCACAAATCTTGACAGCCTCCCATGGCGGATGAGAAGAAAGATGAGGGGGCAGGAGATCCTATCAAAATCTTGCTCGAAGAATCCCTCAAGCGACAAAGGAACGCGATGATGGATCACTTTGCATAGATCCTTCAGCGGCTACCCAGAGGAGGTGCATCGGCTTCCAACATCTACTCTGGAAATGCCACACCATTTAAGGTACAAGTGAATTTTGAAATCCCAACCTTCGAGGGTCAAATAGACGCAGATGTCATAGATAAATGGTTAAATATGTTAAATGGGTATTTTTTTGTTCATGAATTTTCAAGTCAGGAAAAGATTGTTTTCTCTCTTCTCAAAGTAGCCCCCCCACGTTAAGGACTAGTGGGAAACCTACTACGAGCAAAAGAATGAAAGTACGGGCTCACTATTTTCAGCTGCACCCACTTGGGATTCATTCCAAGATGCCATCAAGGAGCAATACTACCCTATCAAAAGCTATGAGGACAAATACATAAAGTGGGCCATGCTGCAGCAGGGATGGGACCGGGATGTGCCAGAGTTCACAAATATTTTTCATACCCTTCGTACACAATTGGGTATCAAATATTATGATCTGCATTTGGTACTCAAATATCGCAATTGCCTACACAGATACATCCAGGAAGAGATGGAGTTTCTGAACATCTCCTCGCTCAACACGACGTATCGATATGCTGTCAAAATTGAGCAAAAGTTCAAACATAATAAGCGAGACTTTGGATTTTCAAATCTGAAGTTGAAAGGACAAAGCCAAGGCAGGGTGACCCAAGACAACCTGTCGGAGCCGCAAGAAAAGAACAACACCACGAAGCCGAAGAAGGACATAGGAAAGTGATGTGAGCTCAACAAGAGTCACACTCATAACACAAGTGAGTGCCAGACCAAGAAGTCGTTGGTGGCCGAGTTGAAGGCTTCCAAATCAGATGCATATTCCGACCCTGAGCCAAAACCTGACAAGGGGAATGGCAAAGGGAAGCAGATCACTGATGTGGATCCCAACGCCACTGTTGCCACTGCCAAGATCCAGAAGAATGAACCCAAAGATCCAGAGGAGGGGGAACTCCTTTTCCTCTCACAAATGTGGGTGAAGGGTTCACCTCTACAAATCATTGTCGACAATGGCAGCCAAAAGAACCTCATTTCAGCAGAGGTAGTGAAGCGGCTAGGCCTACCGACTACACCACACCTGAAGTCGTACAGTATCGGATGGCTTCACGAAGGATGAGATCTTAAATTTCGCCAACAGTGCCACCTTAACTACAGCATCAAGCCCTTCACATATGAGGTATTGTGTGATGTTACACCTCTAGATGTTTATGAAGTATTATTAGGCCAGTCATACTTATGGAGGCGACATGTTGTGTATGAGTCAAGGCCTCGTGCTGTCATTATTTCTTTGTGTAATTTATTATACAGGATACCGGAGGTAGCCCCACTTACTACCACCTCTTTGATCTCTACTAAGAAAGGCAGCAAGCTCATCTCCCAGACTAGGAAATTCATCTATCTGGTTCGCTCCCAAAGTAAGGGGAAGATTTTCACCACATCCATGATGCTCGCAAAGGGTTCCTCCATGCAGAAGTAACAACAAAGAGATACGGTCATGAGAGAACACAGGAACAACTTCTCCTCACCCATAGGGGTACCACACAAGTTTCAGGTGGGCGATAAAGTTTGGTTACATCTGCGGAAAGAACGCCTTACAAGAGCCCATCAGAAGCTTTGACCACACCGACATGGTTCTTACACCATTACTAAGGTTGTGGGAAATAATGATTTGGAGCATAGCATTCCTCCATTCCTTCACCTGCACCAAGTGTTCAATGTGTATTACCCTCGACCATGCTTCCCACCATTTCTAAACACATCAGAGATTGCAGAACAACTCACGAGAGACCTAGCTTAGAAAAAGCTTCCTCATCTCAGCGAGGAACTCAATGCAATGGGAACCATGTCTTCCTAAGGCAGGAGGAATGATCCACGTGGATGTTGGTGGCCACCCACCTATCCCATTTGGACCCCCACAACTATCTCTTTCAGTTTTTTCAGTTTCCTAAATTTTAGCACAGTTTACTATTTTTAGTAGTTTTTCGGGTCTTGAACTTCTGGAGCTGTTTTGAGGCCCTAAATGACGTTTTTTGGGAAATCTGGGGGCAACTTGTGGGTCCATGGACCCATGTTTCCCTTCCCAAAGTGGTAGTTCTTGGATAGATCTTTCTAACGAGCAATCATACACGTCAAACGGAGATCGTATGCCAAAGTTACGACCCCGAGAAATTGATGTACCAATTTACCCAAATAGGGCCCACAATTTGGCGTTTCATCTTCTAGGGTTAGGTTTTGGGATGTGAAGGGTTTTCCATTGTTTCTCAACAATAAATAGGCCTTCGAGCCTCATTGTAACAATATTTCAGAGCATGTAGCCACCACATCTCTTCTCAAAGATAAGCTACCATCGCCCTAGCTGGTTTATTTCCATTTCTAGTTGTAAACATATTTCAGTATTTTCCATTAATGAAATGAAGTATTATTTCCGTTGCATCTTTGTGTATATGGTTATCTTTGTAATTTGTTGTGTTCCTATTTAAATTTGGATCACTTAACCGACAAAATGAACTTCAATTTCTAAAATTTGACCTTTGTTATGTGTATCCAGATCATGAAGACTAACCTCCACGAAAATACTGAGGTATTCCAGTAAGTCCAACTCATGCATTATATACTAGCCATGTCGTAGATGCAATTGTAGCTAAGACAAAACTCTTCAGCATTTTAGATTATAAAATTTTCAATGGAATTTTTTGTGCCTAATGCTTTATATACATAATTGTTTGGCCTCTACTATGTCTGGTGGCATTATTTCATTGCTATAAAACTTTCTCATATGTTACATAGTAGGACTTCGTTGCCCTTCAATATTGACTTCAATTGTCTATTCAATTTCCAAGTGATGTTTGAATAATCACAGCCTTGAGATCCAATCTACGTCCGTAGCACAATTCAAACTTGGTTTCAATTCAAGTGAAACCCTTTTTATCGAGTATTACTAACATACAAAGTTGGAACCATATACTTTCTTTGCAATTGAACCCAATCCTTAGAAACACTCAACCACAAGGCTCATAAGAAAGTTATTTGCAATCAAACCAGACACATTCCAACTCATTCTTTTTCCACTTCATTTTCTTACAAGGCGCAGACCATGACTTTGAAATAAAATTGTATACAATTATTGAATTGGAAACTACATATTGAACCACCGGATTGATATGTGTGTGTAGGTTGAGCTCGACTTATGAGGGAACTACACTCGACCTCCTCTACCACTTTTCATGGGCTTGTTTTCTAGTCGAACGGTAATAGATCTTAGCCTTAGGTCATACATCGATCAAACAAGAATATGGTCAAGATAACTACAGTTGTATTTATATTCTAACTACAAAGGTATTTATGTGTGAATGTGTGGGAGATCCCTTCAATTGTTTTTTATAAGGGTGGTTTATGGACACTAGGTGGCCACTACATCCACTGGAAAAATCAAGGTAGATCAACCTGAAGGGATCTACCCGCCAGCCAAATAAGCAAGGCCTAACCCCAATGGCATTAAGGATATTTGACGCGGTGACATCCCAACTAGCGAGGTACTTAGCAATGGGAACTTGACCAATTGAGCTAACCCTTGAGGCTTCAGAAGATCCCTTCAATTATGTTCACTTGTACTCAAAATTTTATTTATTGCATTATATCTCTGTACTCAATATATCTCCATTACACCAAATATATACAAATATATTCCCAAATGCTAGAATAGAAATAAAACAATAGACAATTCCTTAGATTTCTTGTTTTCCCCTAGTCCAAGGATATGGTTGAACATCTTTGTTGCTATGATGCTATAGGTAAATCCAAACTTCTGTGTAGATGTAACCTTTAGATCAATCCCTTAGTAAGGGATTGATGTGAGTTTTAGGTACCGAAAAAATTTTATTCATATTTGGCCACCTTCAGAACAAAGAAAATCACCAAGAGATTAATGTTCCAGTTGTACTAACCTAATATTTATAGGATAGATTGAGAGTCAAGTTATCCAAACCACGGTGATGGAACTAGATTCTTGATAAAATGAGTGGTTGGATTCACAAGATCCGCATATTTTTTAGGGATTTACACATGGATTATTCAACAGATAAGGCTCGGACAAGCCCAGTCAGCGACGATCGAAACTTAGATAGCCCTATGCCAAAAAGAGCCACCATTGTGTTACCTAAGAGGACCAAAAACCTCATACAAGTGTATCTTTGCATACAATGAAAACCTTGACAAAAATTATAATAATTAATTCCAAAAAGCCTTCTAAAATTTCAACCTCCCAATAGATCTTCACGACTACACATGGTTGCAGACAACTTATGTCACATCAACAATGAAAAACCATGCCTTTGTGGTGAATTCAGGTCTCCTTTAATAGTGAAGAAGCAGGTGCTCATGTTTGAATCCTACTTAAGAAAATGGAGGGAAATCAAAATTTAAATTGAGTTTCAAATCTAATTATTATAGCCAAAAATAACACCCATAAGCATTTGGGTCGACTTGATCAAGGCCTTTGAAATTATTTTTAATTGTGGATAATGCCTTATTTGGGATTCTTCATGATATGTCAACATATCCTTGAAATTTCAAGCCCATACTTTGTGAATTTAGGTTAAAAACAATCTTGCCACATCTTCTAAATTTTGGGACTTTGACTATAGGAAGGGGGCACCAACTTTGTTTGGGCATATCTCATAAACCCAAATGAATAATGAGGTATGCAATATATCGTTGAACCAACATGATGAGGAGAATAAAATGAAAGTGATTTTGAGGAAAAACACAATGATTTTCCTTGCCATTTTCTCAGTGAAAGGCAGGGCTTCATGACCATACTATAGGAGCTTACTTCCTTCTATGACTACTTGTCCATTGGATCTTCCCAACTAATATAATACACAACATATATTAAGATTGTTCATATACCGATGTTGGCATTAATGACAACACCATTCAACATTTCCCAATTGTATTTTTCTCTAATGTAGTCGAGCATAAAATTCATTGAGCTATTAATATTCAAGAGCTACTCTAAACTCATATTAGAATCTTCTTCTGTCACAACTAGATCTTCTCCTACTCCAATTCGATTGTAAAAAAATATCTATAGAGATAGGTCTTGCTTTCCTTTTTCAGAATAAAACCACTTTCTTCTTCTCTATCCTTCTTCAAAATATTAGACTATGGTTCATATCATAAAAGGGTTGATTAAAGGTTGAATACAACATTTAAAAAAAAAAAAATAGGCTTTCACAAGGTCCAAAAATGCCTTTATCTAGTGTATTAGTTTAATATTTATATTTGGAGGAAAATTATAATGCCATGACCAGGAAATCCCAAATAACTACATCATGTCCCAGATTCAATAAATGTATAATGTGATTATAATTTACAATATGGTATAATCCAATTGTGAAAATTTCCATCTCTCTCAAGCCTGATATGCACTACAAACCCTAATTATTAAGGGCATACATAGAGCTACTAAACCATGGTTTGATTTATGTGAAATTGGAAAAGAAAGTTTAAAACCATCTAAATCTAGCTATATTATGTGATGTGAATGAGAAAATCCTAAAATGTATCTTTAATTCTCAAGTCTAAAGAGTACTCAAGGAGTACCAAAGTAAAACATATCATGAGTGGCGTCATTTCCTTATCCTCCTCCTCTTTCTTAAGGAGCATTGTATTGTAACCTTTCAAGTCTAAGAGTACTCAAGGAGTACGAAGTAAGACGTATCATGGGAGGCGTCATTTCCTTATCCTCCTCCTTTTTCTTAAGGAGAATTATATTGTAATCTTTCAGGTTTGGAAACCAATAAGAAGAGCCAAGGAGAAAGGGGATCCAATTGGGAGGTCCTGTTATAATACATCACTTCTCTGCCAAGTACTCCAACTAGTACACCGAGTGTGAGATGAGGGAGTCTTGTGAAGAGATATTTCTTTTTGTAGAGATAGAAGAGGTAACGACTATTATTGCAGATAGGGAATAAGAGGGAGTAATATGAGGTTGTAAAATGCTAATAATCTTCTTTCCAAAGGTTGTCATTGCATCCTTGCTCCACATATCTCTTTCTGAAACATGGAAATTAAAACAATGTGCACCAAACTAACATGAGAGATCGAAAATCACTTTCAATATATTATTAAGATACAAATCGAAATTATATTTATTAAAAAATTAAATAACTTTTAACATACATATAGTATTATTAAATACTTTATATTTTAAAATTATTTCTAAAACATAGTTTTTATTTTTATTGACATTATCAACTTCTTTATATTTACCTTACAAATTCATTAAACAAATTAAAATTCTCAAAGCGATTATTGTGTATAGTACTAAATCACTTACTTTATGGACTTCACATGGAAATCCATAGGGAGTATGTCACCCTTAATCTTGAAATGACGTGCCAAATGGATTGGAGTCTACCAACCAAAAGAATTTACTTAGCCAAAATGATTGATTACATATTTTTGTCAAATGTACGTTATTTGGATATATGCCTAAATATTCCATTAAGGATGAACATCTTTATATTCATTAAATCGTGAATTATTTTTATTCATGGGTTTTTTTAGTGATTTATTTTTTTATCTTAGATTTTTTTTATGTATCCAAATAAAAATATATATTTTTGTGTAGATGGGTATATTTACCTTTTCCAAAAATGGGTGATTAGCATTAATTATGTATATTTGTGATTGGTATCAGAGCCAATAATGTCATACAGGGTATTTATTTTTTAAACTCTCTTAAAAGATAACATGAAACTAGGATGAAGATATGTTTTATTCAGAGAACTTCAGAAAGAAGAAACACGAGAAAATAATTTTGATATGGCAAATTTGTTTCATAGTGCATCATCTTCAATGATTAACTCTACAGAAATAGAGTTAATAGAAAGTCAGCCATCAACCCAGTGGGCTCTCCCATCCATAAGCCCATCATAAGTTTATGGTGATTTATATGTGTTTCATTTGAAAGATATAGCTAGAGTCACTGTTAAAGAATGTGTCTTCCAGATCCAAGAAAATGTTGAATCCATTCAAAGCATTTACCTTTTAGATCCTAAAAAGCTTTAGGAAGAAGCTCAAAGCCATGGTACTTCTTATCTACATCTTGGTTGTATTTGGGTGGGCATAAATTCTTTAACCCACAGAGGGCTTAATACATATGTGTTGGCTACTATCTGAGATCTCATGCATAACAGATATACTAATTCATTAATTGGTGGCATCGTGGCTTCTTTATCAAATGGTCCTGTATGGTTTGATTTCCACCAAAATTTATCATTATATGTGTATGATGAACACATTAAGGACATTCTCCAATTGCAAATCAAAACTAGTGGTTTTGATATGAAAAGAAAAAGCACAAACATTGCAGTTCATACTAGAGGGTGTTTCTGGCACACCAACACATTATATCTAGCAATTCTGCATACAGGCAGAGAAGAGTCAAAATACAACACCCTGGTAATTATTGATGCTCACAATAAAAAAAAATTGACCATCAGACCATCAAATGGGAAGATCTCAGCTTTCCTGAAATCTGGGTAGTAGATCTACCTCAGTGACCTAAAATTCAAAGTATCACAATTGTTCAGATACAAGAAGGACCAAGTAAAGCTACTTTGTCCTTCCCTAGAAGATCTACTTTGGATTGCAAAAGAATACAAGAAGCATGTTAAACCACAAAATACCATATAAACTCATATCATATTTCATGTCAACCATCTACTTCGACATCTGTAAATACTCCATATGTAAGCTGCTCACATGTTGATTTATTTGAACTTGCTCAGTTATTACATTTTTCCACTTTCAAAGTAAAATGTCATGTCTGCCAAATAGTAGTTTGCTTACAATCTCTCGCAAAGCTTGTTCTCAACAAAAATCATAATCCTAAGACTAGTGAAACTCCTCCTACCACTTCTGCAAATTCCTCCCCAAATCCTAAATGTGCAGATATGCCATTTCTTCATGATACTATCATGATGATACATGAGTTACCGTCTCTTGAAAATGATGATCCACGTCTTACTAAAATTTTTAGTAAGATGCGTCCTCCTGGAACTCAGGATATGGTTTAGGCTATACTGAAGAACTTGACAGTATAATTCCTTCATCAAGATTCCGAAACTTTGTTCCTTTAGACTGCAAAAATCCATCAAAACCATAGATGTATAATTTTTTCTCTCTTATGGATGGATTCCCAAAGAATAGAATTCATGCCAAATGGATGAAAAATATGCTAAACTGGGATCTTTTATATTCACCATGAGGCCCAAGCATTTGGTCTTAGTACAACTTCTCAAGAGAAAAATACACTTTCCCTACAATGGAAAAACTTTATGGACAACACCAACTCATGGATCTCCCTTTATACCTAGAGAAAATTAGGAGACCAAACAGAAGTACAAATGGCAGATGCAGAATCATCATCTACATAGAAACATTCCTTAACATCTTGTGATGGAAGAAAACTAGGAACCAACAGTATTTTCCCTCCATTCAAGAGAATTGTGCTAGGAGAAGCAACAAACACTTCCAAAGCCATTCATTTAATGTTAAAAGATGACTCAATCCTAGAGATAGATGGAAGTATACAAAAATCCAGTGAACAAAACAACTAGACAAACTCTGTAATTAAAGGGCTTGAAATGAATATGGCAAAAACCACTGAGAAAAAGGAATTATTTGATACTATACAAGTTGTTGTAAATAATGTAAATAAGAACTTGAATGATATGAATTTTTCAGCTTTAGTTTTGAAAGGATTTGTCAAAGAATCTTCAACATAGATAAAAGAGATGGATAAAAGAATGGATTCGGAACTCAAATCCACTCAAGATCTCATAGGAGAACTTTCTGAGCATTTTGACAAGCTCACTATAACTCCAAAAGATAAAAACATCCCTACTTCCATGTTGTTTAGCCATCATGTGCCCATCCAACATGGAAACAAATCTATAGATAAATTCCCTCTTCTCTTCCCCAAAGAAACACCTGAAGAACAAGCTTAGTCTCCTAAAAAGTCTATTTCTTCATTCCTGGAAGACATATCCAAAGAAGAAAAACTTGACTCCTCAAGTCACCATCTTTTTCCCATCTATGAACCATTGTCTAGTCAATACACCAGATATCCAGCGTCTGATCTCAATGGAAAAGGAAAAATTCTTGAGACATATACTTTTCAGTCTGGCTCCTATAAAGAATGGAATATAGATGGACTAAGTGCTGGTCAAATCAGGTAAATGATTCATCAGATGTATATTGAATCCAAACTAATGTGTATGAGGGGAAATTATGAAGTTGAATCATGTAAAACCCTCATACAATGTTTCATAGGCACCTTACAGAGATGGTGGAAAGTAGAGTCTTTTCTTGCTCTAATTGATAAAATGGAAGCAGAAGTAGTCAAAGATGAAGAATGAGATATATTCTATAAAGAGGATGGATACCCCCAAGATAACATGATAGGAGCTTTAACCTCATTCATACTTGAACACTACTGTGGAGCAACTGTTGAAATTGCAAATAAACATGAACTGATTCTAATGAATCTAAAATGTAGAAAAATGTCACAATATAAAGAATTTAATGGGGACTGGACTCAAAGAATTTATGAGGTTAAATACGCCAAAATGCCTTATGGAAACAATTCTACTTAGCAACACTTCCATCTAAATTTGTAGAATATATCCAAAGGTAGGAAGTTTTCCAAACATCTTTTGAGACATATACATGGGGAGAAATATATTGTAACATCACAAAAGCATTGATAGGCTTATGTACTAGCATGAAGGTAAATAAGTCTCTACATAAATTATCTAGACTACCTGACAATAAGTCTATCCGTAGCAAATATGGATTATCAATTGATGATCCTATTGTACAGAAAATAAAGATCATAAATTTTTTGAAGAAAAGACAAAAATAGCCAACGAGAAATCTCCCTGAGAAAATAAGAAAACATCCCAGAAAAGGGTATTATAGGATCGCGTCCAGGCAGCTCTCTATTCGTTTTCAACCCCGATCATTATGCCCTCCCTCGTCCGGTGGACCCCGCCCCGTCCGGGGGTCCATGGGGTAACGGCATCTCTCCCTCCCGTATCGTGTGATGGTGTAAATGGGTGTTAT
This sequence comes from Pinus taeda, assembly GCA_000404065.3. NCBI lineage: Eukaryota > Viridiplantae > Streptophyta > Pinopsida > Pinales > Pinaceae > Pinus > Pinus taeda. Next base: position 254,826 of record APFE030133567.1, read on the forward strand.
GGCTCGATCGGTTGATTTCTTCGTCGAGCCAGTGTTCGCCTGGGGGTGGGCTCAATGGGGTGGCCCGCCCTTGGTGGTATGGATGGGGGTAATCGATCTAGCAATCAATCAAAAACAAATGCAATGAGAAAAGATTGATTGATTGCAACTAGAAGATATTCGAGCAACATTTGTAAATCAAAACGTAGAGGCAACAAATGATCACTTGTTGGCTATGTGGACGAAGCGGGCATACAACAAATAAGTGTCCTAAGGGAAAAGAATCTAGAGCAAACAAAGGCAGAAATTCACAAGACAAATTCCTTAAAAGAACTCAGAGACAGGTAAGAAGACCACTAATTCAATTCAAAGAGGAAGCACATTTGATGAAAGAAGATTGTTGTAGTTCACCAGAATCAACTGAGTCTAGCAATTCAGACCTAGATTATAGTGATGAACATATAAACATGCATATACAACAGTGTGACTGCACAGATACTAATGAATGTCATTGTAGCCTCTCTGAAACTGAATCATAATTCGATTCAGAAGAACAAGATGAAAAAACTACACATAAAGAAAAGGTGTGTATGGCACATACCATAAATGATGATGAATCTAAAGTACCGTCAAGCATCAAGATGCTTGGAGAAGGAGAAGTAAAACAAAAACTCCTAGAAACATTCCTGCAAACCATGCATAGAGGCACTAATAGTTCTTCAAAAGGTACCATCTCTTAAGATTTTTTTGTGGATGCCTCTTATAAAAAGAATACAAAGACTTTTCAAAGAAACCAACAACATACAAAGCCCAGATCCTTGATGCTAGGGAAAGTTAGCGATGAAATTCATCATATAAAGAAATAAATTATTGAGCTCAAAACAAAAATGGAAAAAATGGAAAAAGAAAAAGAAAAAGAAACAAAGCAAAGAGATTATAAGATAAATCCCAATGTAGAGATTTACGAAGGGAAACAACATGAAAATTTGGGATTTGGGAGTATGAAAATAATGGCCTTACAATATCAACGACATCATGTGTTGTTAAAAATAGATACCCAGGGAGAAATATTCATAGTGAGAACATTAATAGACTTAGGAGTGGATATTAATGTTCTGAATAAAAAGCTAATCCCTGCAAAATTTTGGACAACTACACACAGGCAAGTTATTGGAGTAGGAACACAAGAATTCAAATATGAAGTTCCTAAAGCCACAATTTGTTTCTCAAATTACTGTATGAATGTAAAATTTGCAATCAACAATATTCCCATAGATTGTATCCTAGGAAATGTTTTCCTAGCTGTTGTTGAGCCACATGGGTCAGCCAAATTACCAGATGGTAAGGCTGATTATTTCATATTTGTCCCCAACCATAAAGGATTTTTGCAGACTATTACTCTGTCATTTATCTCAATGCCCAGGATCTCTACAATGGTCGAAACCATGCAAGAAGTAAGTCTGACAACACGAAAGAGAGAAGAAATGAAATATTTCAAAAATCCCTTAAGGATAAAGGAACAACTCCAATCCCTCAAATTGAAACACGAGATTTTAGATCTACAAGAATATCTTGAAAGACAATGTTTTTCAGCAAAACCCAAATTCTTTCTGGCACAGGAAGCAACACACTGTCAAATTTCCCTTCAAAGAAGACTATGAAGGAAAGCCTTGCAAAAGTTGGGCAATTCCTATGAATAGAGAATATCAAGTATTATGTCAAAAAGAGATTGCAGGTCTCTTAAAAAGAGGGTTAATTAGAGAATCTAGCAGTCCCTGGAACTATTATGGATTTTACGTCAACAAACACTCATAACATATTAGAGGGGTCCTCAGATTGGTTATAAATTACAAACCTATGAATACTGTCCTAGCTGATGGCACGTATCCAATCCCCCACAAAAGAAGTTTGATAAGTAGGATAGTGGGTGCCAAAATCTTCTCCAAGTTCGACATGAAGTCTGGTTTTTGGCAAGTTTCCATACAAAAAGAAGATAGGTTCAAAACTGCTTCTAGTATTCCTGCTGGACACTATGAATGGAATGTCATGCCTTTTGGTTTAAAGCATGCACCATCCAAATTCCAGAAGATAATGGATCAGATTTTTAAGCCATATTTTGATTGGCTTATTTTGTATATAGATGATGTAATTATTTTTTCAAAATTTGTTGAAGAACATTTTAAACATGTTTAGAAATTCTCACAAATAATAAAGAATTATGGTGTAGTACTAAGCAAGGAGAAAATTGAGTTGTTTCAAATAACCATCAAATTCCTTGGCCATAGTATTGAATATGGTCAGATCACACTACGAAAATATGCATTATATTTTGTCGACAAATTTCCTGATAAAATTACAGATAAGACGCAGCTACAGAGATTCTTAGGATGTCTAAATTATGTCAACAATTTCTATAAAGGGTGTGCTTTAGACCAAAGCCTACTAGACCAGAGGTTGAAAAAAGAACTAGTACCATGGACTAAAGAACATACTGCTGCAGTCAGGAAAATAAAAGCCAAGATAAAAACTTTACCCATTCTCTATGTTGCAAATGAAAATCTTCCAAAAATTGTAGAAAGTGATGCCAGTAATATTGGATGGGGAGGAATTTTCAAGCAAATAAAAGATGATGAAGAACAAGTCATACAATTTGCCTCATGAACATGGAATTTGGTCGAACAGAATTATTCAACAATTGAAAAGGAAGTCAAAGCATCTTGGAATTATATTGACAAGTTCGATCTCCACCTTGTACACAAGAAAATTTTACTCAGAACTGATACCTCTACACTCAAAAAAGTTTTGAAAAAAGACATTAAAAAGTCTAGTGAATCCAAGTTTGCCAGATGGCAAGCATTGTTTGCAAGTTTCGATTTTGATGTTGAGCATATAAGGGGAGAAAGAAACTGTCTACCAGATTTTTTGGGTCAGGAGTATCTAAAAAAAAAAAAAAAAAAGCATCTAATGGTTATTGTCATTGAATGGGACCCTATAACACAACAAGAAGAACTTAGAAATATCCCAAACAACATCTCATAGCCAATCTATGCGGAAAAATGGAAACCCACTTGGCAATTAAGAAACACCAAAGTTATGGATGCAAATCTATAGCCTCATCCGAACTTACAACAACTTGTACCAGAAAGAAATATTTACCCTAAGTCCAACACTTGGATACATGATATGGTGTATAAGAATTCAATGATGTATTATAATCTTGTAGACGAAGCATTAAGGGAAAGTTTTCATGATATCAGTCTCATATGGAATGAGGGAAGCAATAGAACAAAAACATTCCATAAATATTATATTATCAATAGAACGCGATATCTTGAACATCCTGCAAGAATAATGTGGCCACAAAAGGATCTGAGCCTTATATTTTGTAACATTGTCTATAATTTCCAAGGCTATAAAGATATCTGGTGGGATCTCTTATGCAAAGAAGAAAAATCAGAAATACATTATACATTATTAAAATTTGGATTTGTCTTCATTACACAGTTACTGTTAGAACCAACTTAGTTACAGGAATGGTGGAGATGACATGGGATGAATAAGACTATTATAGATCCAAGGTACTTTGAAAGAGGCTTTCAAAGTGATTTCCAGGAGTGCATGGAGTGTAATGGCATCAAGTGTTTTCACCTTCCCTGTAAGACTATTGCAGATCTAAATAATATTTATGATGATCGCATATTAGGTTACTTCATGAGAGGCTGTCATCATTGGTTAGTCTTAACCAAAGTAAACCATCAGATTATCCTCGGGAAACCAATGATTTTCCAAAGGATTTATACAAAAGAATGGGAGAACAGTGGAGCATACTCTCATAATAATGGTCGATTCCCTCGTACAAATCCATTGGGAATGTAACTTAAAAGACTCCAAGGGTTCTCGTGGGCTCCTCTTGAAAAGCATCCACAATGTACAGTAATGTCTTGTCACTTGACTTTGATAGTGACCGATTTTCGTGGGATTTTTCGAAAAAATACCCACATTGTAAATATATTTTCCGTAGGATTTGGAATAATCTCTACTTTGTAAAAATTATGATTTTTCGAGACTCAGAGCACTTCTCCGACTTTTGGTGTGATTTGATCCACATCTCAGAATTTCAGTACGTTTGTTTTTTGGTGTGATTTGATCTATATCTCATAATCTCAGTACGATTGTCTGATGTTTGTCCCCTTCTCATCGTATAAAAGGAGAGAACTAAGGCTCATTGGGGTATTCAGAGTTGGAGAATCTGAGAGTGAGAGTATTGTTGTTTGAAGTCTGAGATAATCTTCCTTGTTTGAATTCTGAGATAATCTTCTTGCTTTGCATCTATGAACGCTTGTGTTCGATCCGCTTGCATCACAAAGAAATTCTATTTTAGAGTCGAGTTTGAAAAGCCTATGTATCAGGGCCTAAAAACCTTGGTAAGAACCTAAAGTGGTTGAACTCACTAAGTTTGAGTCTATGTTTGTTTCAGAAAGTTCAAAGACAAATTCTGCAAAGGGCCAGGTAGCCTCTAGAGTGCATCTTAATTTAAGGTGTATCGTCTAGTAAATGCCCAAGTAGTCTATCTCTAATTGAAGTTTCTCTAAATCTTCCAACATTGTAATTCATCTTTTGAAATCAATAAAAGAGAGAATTTTTTTTTTCAAAGTGTTCCGCATGAGTTTATCTTCTGTTATGCTATTTTAAATATTCTGTGAGAGGAGAAGTTCATCTGAGGTTCACTGAGGATCGAGGGATGTTTTGCTTGTGTTGGAAAGAGGTCGTTGAAGAGCGTTATTGCGTGAATATCCAAAGGTTCGTGTACCGGTTCATGTAAGAGTTCGTGTATTCATCACAGAAGACATAGAAATTGCACTGAAAGCTTCATTTTCTCCTTTAGAGGAAGCCCCTGATACAAAATTGGTATCAGAATGTCTTAATTTTATTTAGGCATTTAAAAATTTTGTTGATGACTTAATTTAATGTAATTTAATTGTTTTATATAAATCAATTTTATAAATTTTGGAATTTTATAATTCTCTATAAATTAATTATATAAATATTGGAAATTTAGACATTTGTTTCATTGTTTGCATTAGAGAGATTCCTTTCAATGTAGAGGTTACTTTTTGGTGATGTGTAATGATTTATTTGTTACACTAATAACCAATGTAAATATATCAAGCACCCAGGGGGATAAAATCTCTCAAAGTGCAAACTTATTTTTTGAGCGTGAAACTTAGGAAATATTTGCATCCTAAAGGATTTAATCCCTCTGTGTGTTTGATAGATTGAGAATTAAAATGAATCTATGCTAATTACATCATTAAGATGAATCTAACTAATTATATCAACAAATGTGGTTGATATATTATTACAAGTACTATGTATAATTGTAGTTGATATATTATTACAAGTATTATGTATAATTTGCAAGATAAATTTATAATTATATTATGTAAAGGAAAAAAATTACATGATAATTTTATAATGATATTAAATAAAGAGAAAAAATAAAATAAACTTAAGAAGTACAAGTAATATTATAAATTATATAGGTAAAGGAGTAAATATTATAAAAACTATAAGATAATGTTAAAAAGATGATGAAAACATATTCCCATTTATAAGCATAAAATAAAGATTTGAATGAAATGGAAAAAAATATGATATTCAATATTCAACTGAAAAACACTATCAACATAATTAACCATAATTAGCAAAACAATGTTATACTCGTGATAAAATAATTAACAATAATTAGCGAGACAATCCTTGTCATATTCAGTTTACTTTGCATATGGTGCTGGGTTGATTCCGAGCCATCTCCTACAGTCATGCAGAACCAATCACTGGAAGTGTCGTGCACAAACTCTGTATCAAACCAGCACTACCGACTCGACTCACGGCTCTGGTTTTTCCATCGTAGTTTTGAAATGTGTTTTATTATAATTTAATGGAGTTGTTTATAATGCGATTTTTTGGAGATTTTGGTGACTGAATCCGGTGGAAGAAATGAGGTTAAATCTTGATTTTTAGCAGTTAAAATGGTTTTTTAACTGCATATTTGGATTCAGCGCCTTGAAAAACCCCTAGAAGCCTTTGATTGTGCAGAAACTAACTATCAATCTTGGGATTCCAATGAATTGCTGCAGGATTTTGACCAGAAAAATCAACCAGAAAAACTTTCAAAAAATAGCCTTAAAGACAACTGCTAATTTAATAAGGCTCTACAGTTTCTGTCATTGTTTTGGCTCATATTTTCATGTAATTTAATGCTCTCTCTAGATCTTTCTTTCGGAATTCAAAGTGGCTTAAAACTGTAATTTCACCATCATGTCACAGTGACTTCTAAATTCCAAACAAGTAGAAAACTTCCGCTTTCGTTTCCCATTCCGATGAACCTGACAAAGAAACTTTGATGTCTTATTTGACGCGTTGACAATGGCGGCAACTAAGCACATGCGAATGCTGGTGATTTTATGAACAGTAAACCTGCCATCACACGGAGTCGTATCTGCCACCTATTTTGTGAATGCTGGTGATTTTATGAAATTATGGAATTGTCACCCATGAGATATTATATTACAACTGTTGTAATTAGCCTATACTACCTATACATTAATAAAACTATAACTCCACCAATATTAATAGGCCAATCAACTTTGACAAAATACAATCAATGACTATAACTCCCACTAATCTTTGGCTATAATTACAACATAATCATAATAAACATACTTGGAAGCCTCCGCGTTTGGTTTTCTGGAACTTTCAAGGCAAACCCTAATCCTTGCTCTGGCTTCTATAAAAGGCCTTGCCCGCCATTGTCTTCACTTATCTCCGCGTGCCCGACTTATTTCGTCTTCAACCTTCGGGAAAATAATATCATTTTTAGGTACCATCCCTGTCGTGGGAAGCGATGAAGACTGCCCAGTTTCTGGGTCTGTTTCTCATTCTCCAACTCCATTCTGCTGCAATGGCTGCTACGCCCAGGAAGCCAGTGAGTGTTCCCTTTGGCAACAATTATGTCGCAAGTTGGGGCGCAGACCACATCAAAGAATTCCATGGTGGTCGAAAAGTCGAACTTCTCCTCAACAAACAGTACGGTAAGTTATTATCCATTCCATTTCTTTCTGCATATTTGAGGATCGTTTTGTTTTTATCAGTAGCTGGGTATAACAAATTCAGATGAAATATGGGGTTGGCAGGTGCGGGGTTCGAATCCAAGGGAACATATCTATTTGGGCACTTCAGCATGCAGATCAAGCTGGTCCCTGGTGATTCAGCTGGCACTGTCACGGCCTACTACGTAAGTAGATTCATAATAAGTTTTGTGGCTTTCTTTTAAATGTGTTGTTATTTAATTATTTTGTGTGTGTTTGTTTATTTTGGGGCGAGCAGCTTTCTTCTCAAACTGCAGAGCACGACGAGATAGACTTTGAATTCTTGGGCAACAGGTCTGGGAAACCATACATTCTTCAGACCAATGTATTCACTGGAGGCAAGGGTGAGAGAGAGCACCGCATATATCTCTGGTTCGATCCCACCAAAGATTACCATTCCTACGCAGTGCTCTGGAATATGTACCAGATCGTGTAAGCCCCCATACTCGAACCCGGGGCAAAAGCAAAAGCAAATGTATTAAATTTTAAAATGCACCTGGTTCTTGTTAATATTGATTGGAGTGATGGATTTTTGTGCAGGTTTTTCGTTGACTCGGTACCAATCCGAGTGTTCAAGAACTGCAAGGACCTGGGGGTGAGGTACCCATTCAACCAACCGATGAAGCTGTATTCGAGCCTGTGGAATGCAGATGACTGGGCCACCCGAGGGGGTCTGGAGAAAACCGATTGGAGCAAGGCGCCCTTCCTCGCCTCCTACGAGCAATTCCACGTGGATGCCTGCGAGGCTTCTGCTCCGCAATCGGCCTGCGCTACGCAGGGGCGGCGGTGGTGGGATCAGGAAGAATTCAGAGACCTGGACGGACGGCAATGGCGTTACTTGAAATGGGTCAGGAAGCAGTACACCATCTACAATTACTGCACCGATATTTCCAGAAACGCGAAAATGCCTCCGGAATGTGTTCGCGACCGCGATAACGAATAGAGCTCGTTCATTATTACCAGTGGGCTTGTTATTCGACCTTCGGATTATCGAATGTTTGGAGTAGTGATTTTTCCTGGGCGATAATAATTGTCATTTTTTTCTCTCAGCGGAAAAAGTTCTAATAACTATTCCTTGGCTCTCGAGCTCATTATAGTATTGTGGCTTCTGAAACATGAGTACAAGTATTTTAATTCAAGGGTTGTTTGAACTTTGCCATGGATATGTTACACATTTTTGTTTGCCCTCGGATTTATTTTGCGGTTTTTAAATGGCAACTGATAAAACCACTTTTCTACGGACTTGAAAAATAGCCTCAACGGGCACAGTTGGAAAGTGGCTATAAAGTTACAAAGACATGATTAACTGTTTTTCTAATGTGAAAAAAACATAGATTAAAACCCAGTTAACACGAATTCAAAACAATGGTCAGAATATCATCCAGTCAAAGTGGCTTCAAAGTCAGGGAAAAATAAAATGTTACATAAAAATAAAGAATATTATTTATTCAAGTTGGCTCAACTGAACTGAAAAGAGAAATTAATGATAATCTAAAACCTATTGAACATAGGTTTTTATTAATGTTAATGTTAAATATATTTTGGATTTAATTTATTCTAAACCCAAATCTCATCACACATATAAATATCAAATTAGAAATAAATTTGAATTTAAATTAAAGCTATTAGCTTAAATTTAATATGATTAGTTAAGAAATAAATTTGAATTTAAATTAAAGCTATTAGCTTAAATTTAATATGATTAGTTAGTAATTGCATCAAGATGACTTTTAAAAAATTATTTAAATAAAAGAATACTATCATTTTAAAAAATGATTTAAATAAAAGAATACTATCATTTTATACGATAGATAAGAAAGAAAGCCTAGAGTGAAAATAGAACCTTAAACTTCCAATAAAACAAGATATAATATAACAAAAAATATTAAAAGAAAAATCTGAATTCTTAATAATCTAACCATAACAAAAAATATTAAAAGAAAAATCTGAATTTTTAATAATCTAACCAGCAATATATAAATAAAATATTTTCAATAATATTATTAAAGTATAACATCTCCTAACAAAGCCAAAAAATATCTATAAATTTATTGGAGCCCAATGTTGATTTCTACTTACACATTTTATCAAACATTTAGGTAAACTGTCTTAGCTTAGGTAAACTGTCTCACCTTCTAAACTGTTTAACAACTCAATCTCAAGTGTTCAATCTATAATGCATAATGCATAGAAGGACCATAACTCCTTAATTCATGAATTCAATCCTAAAGGATAATTGAACATTTCAAAAGCAAAACAATCATGCACAAGAAATTCAAATGCAATCAAATTTGTATAACATTTAGCACCCTATTTGCAACTCATAATTGAACACTACTCTCTAGATCACTATCAACATTATCTTGTTTAAAAGTTTGTTTTTAGAGTTCTGCATCAACCTCTATTATTCTACAATGTTTGTATGCTTTATGAGTTTTTTAATCATGGAAAGAAGGAAGTTCATTTCTTGTACAAGGAGGACAAGAAGGCTAGTGATGAAGGGATGCATAACTACAACATTTTGCTTCAAATTGGGAGCTAAATTGATAAGATGCTGAAGAATACAATCATGCATATTTCAATGAAATACTTATGCAAATATTGAAGATGTTGCTCCATCATCAATTATAATGCAAGGTCAAGTTCAAGAAAAGAGATCAACATTATAAGAGGTTGGATAAAAGAGGATCTAATGAGGGTAATTAACAATGTTGAATATAATGGATATTGGATATGAGAAGCTATGTAAAAATATGGAACTACACCAACATCATTACATTATTGGTTAAATAGTCTTGCCCAAACAAATAAGAAAGTTCCTATTACACTACTAATTGGATGGCGGGACAAAGAAATAGTTATTTCACGTAAGGATACATTTGAAATGGTCCATGGATTGGATTTTATACAATTATAAGCTAGTGTCTCTCCAATCTCTTAGTCAAGGTTGAATCCACTCAAAAATGGATTTCCTAGGAAAGCATGGTGGATATGATTCAAGAAAAACACATTCAAAGTTTGTATTATATACAAATGAATTCCTAAATAGATACAGATTTGAATGTATGCTTATAGTTGTGACCAAAGCTCTATGACAATAATTCAAAGGCATATCAATTGTTTTCATATACACCACAAAAAATATAGAATTATGATGAAACTAGTTTACAAGCCAGAAGAAATTGTGGCATGTAGTAATTGCCAAGAGAGCTAGAAAAAATATGCTAAAAGAATTCCCTAGGAGAAAACACTAGATCTCTATGTTTTGTCATGTAAATGCAATTGATCTATAGATCCCTAGGTTATATTTCTTTAACTTGAGGAAGACAAAATTGAAGAGATGATTAAAAAATAAAAATAAAAAAATGTTGATCTAAGAGAGTGCATAGTTGCACATCCCAATGCATGGATGACTAACAAAGTGTTCATGAATTGGATTTTCCTTTTTATTTTGTACTTGGTATTGTCTCACTTACAAACTTATCTTTTTTTTTAATGACCATGGTATCCACACAACTTTATAAATCACGGAGTATGTAAACAAGGTAGGAATAGACTTATTAATATTTCCTAAACACATTATTCATAGGTTGCAACCCATAGATGTGATTGTAATTAAGCCTTTTAAGAATTACTTCAAATCTTAAGAGATCGAATTGGATGTATAAGAACACAATCACATAGATAAAAGGTAAAATTAATTAATAGAAGTCACTAATAGATCTCTTCAAAGGGATATTATATCCTCTAATATTGAGGATAGATTTATGTGAACTAGAATTTGGGAACTAAATTATGATGTGTTTATCATTGATATGACTCGTCACCAAGATTTTTATATACATCACAAGGAAGATGCAAATGTTGCACTTAACATGTCAAGCATCTCTTAAGGGCATTGTTATTCATTAGGTGACAATGATGGACTTGTTGGTGCTACCCAGTAATTCAAGACAATCTGAAAGTTGTTGCATCTCATGAACTACATATAGATTCTATAAGTTATATTCAAAATGATAGTTCTTAATTAAATATGATTGAAGGTTGTCAAGAAATAGAAATCATCAATGAGGTATTTACATCACCAAGGCAACTGACCTTGCTTGAGTGACTAGCAAAAGACGTGATGCATATAAATCACAGTATTGTTGCCAACACTAATGAAGAAAGAATTACCATGCCTTCATTGCCAACAAATATGAACAAAAATTAATTTATCTGTTATTTTGTGGCCATCATAGGCATGGAGGACCATATTGGGGTGATGAAGAAACAATGCAGAAGACAACGAAGAAGTATCATAGATATTTTCCAAGTGATTCTCATATTAATCCAAGTACCAATCCATTACTCTCACAATTCTTAATGTTGTCAACGTGGAGTGACAAAGAAATCAAGGGCAAGATCTAAATATTTTATTTAATCAAGAAAGGGAACCCAATTACTATTTTCAATGCATTGCATTACAATCTTAACAAAGGCATAGGAAAATACCATAGAGATGATGGAATATAAGAAAAATAAGAAGGATCTTATAAATGAGAATTCATTTGCCAAGATTGTTGCAAATGAATAGAAAAAGTGAGAAAGGATGTAAAGAGAATGGGAAAGGAAAGTAAAGGGGCAGTAAAAACAACTATTGGTGTGTGAAAAAGAATGATGGAAGGATTTATAGAAACTTTAAAAGGTGCAAAAGAGGATGGAAGAAATCAATAAGAGTATAAATGAGCTTGAAAATAGGAAAAGGTCCTTCAATTTAGTGGACCAAGTGGTAGAGAATAGGAAATTCTTCCAATTTCTATAAATATTCAAATCCTTAACTATCATTTGGCTGTAACACATCCCTTAACTCTTTCTCCTATTTTAGGGATCATTTGAATATGTTCTTATTCAACACATGTACAATCATTTTGGGGTATTGAACACAAATAACAAGATAGTTTTCCATTTCCATTTTGCTAGATGCGACCAACAAAATACTATCCAATCTTGGATTAAGAAAACATGAGAAATTCAACCTACTTGGAGCTAGGAGATATAGGATAAATTGCATACTCCTGCAATGAATACACTAATTCTTCTAACTAATTAAGAAGCTTCATGTTTAGTGTAGTTACATGCAATGTGGATTTTGTTATGAAGTCATATTTTGTACATGTCTAGTTTGTTCTTCATGGACTAAGTTTCGTTTTTTTTTTGTGTATTTAGGTGCAATCTAGAAATAAATTTTTCTAATTTAATTGTAGATTCTATTTTATCTTTTAATTTGTGGCACTGTGTTCAAAGGCTATTAATCTAAATGGAATTATTTTTCTATATCTCAAACAGGCAATTCACATTTCAACTAGATGCATACTAACAATGTCGGTATCTATGCATAATAATGCTACAAAGTATTGCAATCATAGTATGGGAATAGTATTAATATATTGCAAAAATTTAAATCTATCCATGAGAGACATGAGATAGAACTCAAGAAAAGTAGTTCACAAAATAAACATCTATGGTCTAGGATTATGATCAATACATTCTTAATAAGTCTTAGAAAAAGTATAAATAAAAATACCATGAACATCTCCAATCCCTAGATGACAACAAAACATTCCTACCTTATGAATGCACGTTCTCTACAAGGAGGGTAAAGACACTTTAAAGAATTCTTCCCAAATGTAAAATATGAAGTTAAAGATACAAGCCAATGATTTCAACAACAATCTTGCAAGCATCAATGCTTTCAAGAGGAAAACCAAAAACTTAAGTTATATCCATTCTAAAAGAAAATGCAAAATTTTCTTGGCCAAAAGGAATAATCTAACCATTGTAAAAAGTAAGAGTCGTAATCAAAAAATTGCTTCAAAATTTAGATTGAATGATCCAACATGCCTTGAAATTGTTGTAACTATATAAAATTTCTAAGAAAATTCATAATCCTTGTGAAGGAAATCTCCTCAAATTGTTGCAATATTACTCATACACCAAATGGTTAGCTAGATTAGCCAACAATAACAAATTTACATAATTACTTATAATGTCAAATTTCCATTTATTACTAGTTTCCATATTACATTAATCTAACAAAAATCCATTACACTATAAATATTACTTTAATTCATCCATTATATATAAAGGGGCCTTACACACCATTGTTGTAGATGATGTTAATATAGAAACATGTTAGTATCCCCAAACCACAAATTTACTTATCACAAAGGAGGCATCGGTATGTTGAATATAGTGACACCATAGATGTTATTTGCAATGATGATGTTCTTCAATGGGCCTATTTAATTTATTTACAAATCTACCATAAAGCGTATGATGGCTCAAAGACTTGCAACTATATGGTGGGCTACATATTGACATCAAAAGTCTTCACATGTTTTCAAGTGGACATAGTTTCACTAATAAGATCTAACGACATTGATTTATCATACCAAGACATAGAAATCCAAATTCTACTTGCAAAGTGCTTCATCATAGTGCCTAAAATATATGATATCCACGAATCAAGGGTATGCCATCATAATTCCTGTAGCAAATAGTATTGAGGAGTCAAATTTAGTTGTCTAAAAAGTTAAGGCTACAATATAGTTACAATATTACTAATATTATGTTTAAAAACATTATAACTGTGAACCAATTTAAAGACATAAATAATGTATGAGATCTTATCTTTATAAGAATTTGTTAATCACAAAAAGTTAATAACCAATGAAAAACATGAATATGGTACCAACATTAAATAATTTAAAAAAATAAAAAAAATCCTTAAAAAACACTAAATTAAAATCCAAGCAACACACCAAAATACACAATCTCACATTAAAATTTAATATATATATATATATATATATATATATATATATATATATATATAAATTCAAAATACAAAATAATACAAAACTATTTAGACTAAAAACATATAATATATCCCTATAATAATAATAATATATATATAGATGGATAATCCAAATTATAATAGGCCAAAACCACTAAATCAAAATTTAAACAAGTACACAAGGGATGTATTCCATATAAGTTTGATGCTAAACAACACAACACTGTTTGATGCTAAATAACACAAAACATATGGTAGTGTCTCACATGTGAACCAAATAAATACCTTACACATAATGAAAATCACCAAACACATTATCCAACCAATGCAATGATGACATCATACATAACGTATTTGAGTTCATGAAAATGCATTCAAACCCAAACCTTAACACATTATCCAACCACTGCAATGATTACATGATTACATCATACATAACGCATTTGAGTCCATGAAAATGCATTCAAACCCAAACCCTAACACATATCGAGGCCCAAACCCTATCACATATCCAACCCCAAACCCTAACAGAAAGTCCACCTAAAAAATTGTAGTGGCCAAACAAAGTTCCATTGCATATCTAGTGTGTGATTCCTACGCGCAAGGCCAAAGGGGATGGAAACCTTGGAGCTAATAGTAGAAATCCACTTAATGTGACCAGTCGACTAGATTTTTCATAATAAAAGCACTAATGTCGGTGGGTTCAAATCCTATCACTCCAACTGCCGATGTTATGCCCCCACGACTTCATGTTTCAGAATTTCAATTCAGTTAACGGAATACAATAAATCCGCGTTTGTCTGAGTGCCGTTTTGTTTGTATCGAAAGCGCGCCGCCTCAGTGGTCGTGGGGTCGAATCCCATCAAAAGCATACACGCGTAAAGCAGCGTTCGGCGGGTGGACAACTTTTTGGAAACGGCGCGGAATTCTCACCCGACACAACCAAAAAGTTTATATTATTTAACATTTTCTCAGACATTCACCGAAGCCAAAAACACGTTCCGATTCATATGTCTGCCATTAGCATTGGAATGATGATAACTGTGCTGACCTCTACCAACGGTTTATTGTCGGCGCGAACATTTCAAGATAGAGAGATTCGTAGCACTGAATTATAAACCTTACTTTTATCTGTCATTAGTTTTATATTTTTTTAAGGCGGTGTTATTGTAATTGCGTTACCACTATAACTTTTAAGAGGAACGCCCAGTCCGCAATTATAATTTTTAGGAGGAATAGCCCAGCCTGCAAGAAAGGCTTTTGGTTAAGACGAAACTTGAATTCTTGAACTGTACAGCGACATAGATGACTTAGCCGATCGTCCTCTGACCATGAGACCAAATCTCTGCAAGCCAAACCAATAATTATAAATTTTATATTTCAGTGTAATTAGTATTTTCAATTATTACATGTAAATTACCAAAAACCTCCTCCCAAAAATGAATCTGTAATTATTTAATTTGAAAAAAAAAAATATCACCATCACTCATAGTTTCAATATCTCATGTGATTCAAGGCACAACCACTTTCAAATAAAAAACTACCAACTTTGAAATAAAGAATGAAAAAGTAAATAGTAAATGTTAATTAAAATAAAGAAAGTGATAAAAAGGTTTGAAGTTCAGAAAGTATAATATTAAAAAGTAATAGCAAGTGTTATTTAAAAGATGGTATAAAATGTGAGTTAGGATTTGCATTTTCTTTTCTGGATTCTTTTTTCACTGAAGAATCATTCCACATGCCATAACTCATCTATGATTGATCCTTTCCAAGTATCATATTGAGTAAATTCAAATTCTAATCATAATCATTGAAGACTCCCATTGGTGATTTTGTTTAGAACAAATGGTGTGAAACTCGATTCTATAGAAAATTTGTCACCTGAATTTTTTTGTGTGGGGATTAATTTTGGAGCGATGTTAGTAACTAAATAAACATCAATATTATGGGATTAAATATTTGTTTAATTATGATTTATGTATCATTTATTATTTTTAAAAATTTTATTTTATTGATTTGTTAAGAACTTGAATTATATCAAGTTTTTATTTTTCTTTTTTTTTTTCTAATGTAAGGAAATTTGTCATAAATCAGTTTGTCAAATTAACAGTGAAGACAATCATCATACTTTTAATATATAATAACATTCATATATAAATATCAATGGAGACAATCATCATGCTTTTTATATATAATAATATTTATATATATAATAATATAAATATTTTATATATTAATAATATAAATATTTATATATTGAGCAGTAAAGATAAAATTTTAGTTTTAATTTAAATACAAGTTGGTTTTTTAAATGTAGATAAAATTTGGAGATTGATGATAACCCCCTAGTTTCATCATTTTAGTGATTAATGTTTCTAAATCAAGATTCATTATGAGGATCAATTGTTAAATGAAAAGTTGCAAAGGTGAAGAACTACACAAGTGAACTTATATCTTCACTGAATAGAGAGGAAACACTTAAAAATAGAGAGCTAAGGTGAAAAAAGGAAGAGAAATAACTTAATAAAGAAACCTTAGAAAATTGAAGATATAATACAAAAGATAAAACACAAAAGTTATAATTTAAGGATAGAATACAAAAGTTATAATCATAATCAAATGTTTTTAAATGTGAGTTTGGTAAAGGAGATGTGTATTATGATGGATGTTAACTAGTTTGGAAATAAAGGAAAATAGATTGAATTTTTTATTATTTCATATTATTTTATATAGTTGTAAAGTTAAAATTACAAGATTTAAAAAAATATATAACTCCAAAACTATATTATAAATCATATTTTTAGAATTAAAAATAATACACCATATCTCATATCTAAGACTTGAGCTAGGTATTTAAGATTCTTTGTTATCTAGGTTTTTACTTTTATCTCTCACTGTTAATTAAAGGCTTAACTATGACAAATATGGTAGCTCTTCCTTGAGAGAATTGTCACCATCTTCTTAATTTTAATTAAAAATTTCCAAATGAAGTTTCAACCAGAATGTTAGGTAAAAGTTTTAATGTTTGGTCTAAAAGGTTCATTATCTCTTTTGAAGAGAAAACATTGTTCTCAATCTACATTAAATCAATCGAGTTTTCCTCGCACTTATCGAAATAGGTAATTATCACCCCTTTGGTCAAAATTACAACAGCGTAAAATCCCAATCTCAGAAGGATCATATATGCTCCATTAGTGATACATGACAAGAGGATCATTTTTAGTCTAGGAAGACATGAAGCATATCACCTTATTTTATGTCCCAAACAATTTCCCAAGCAAACCATCTTGAAGAAAATCTAGACCCAAAATTTGTGGCCTAAAGTAGTGCATTTCCTATGGCTTCTAGCTTGTTGTAGAGCATTAACATAGGACAAGATCATCCAGAAATGCTTCAAAGGACACTCACTCAGTATCTTTGCAGAAAAAATTAGGACAAAGCAGAGCATATGTTAAACTCTTGCCCCTTCAGGGAGTCTTTATGGACACATGCCTTGCTACTTTATGTCCAATCTAATAGAAATTGCTCCAACATTCTAGATAGGGTTGAAAACTAGAGATCCCTGACCTTGTAAAATCCAATAGTCAACCATGCATGGGTATTTCTACCATGTTTCTTGATCTGGTTCACTTTGATGGAGCAAAGAAATCACATATTTTTGGACCAAATCGTAACTCTGGAGGTTTTTTTGTAGAAAATTCCTCAAAACATCCATGAAATAGTCTTGTTGGCTCCTTGGTCTCTAGAAAATTGGTCTTCAAGTCCCTAAGACTCTCCCATTCCCATAAATGTCATCAAACCCTCGTTAGTTCCCTTTTATCCCCATCCTCATTATATGTTTCCTACTTCCCCTAGCTCTTTGATTCTTGTGCCCCCCTCTTCCCCCCCCACCAACTAATGGCTTCATTAAGTTAAACTTTGATAGGGCCTCTAAAACAAATTCTAGTGAATCAAGTTTTTTTGCTATCTATTGCAACAATTCTAGTCAAACTCTTTTCCTACTTACAAGATCTATCAGACATAACAACAATAATGCAATTGGGCTTTTTTCCCCTTGAATCTGTTCTTTAAGTAGTAGTCTCACAAGTCTTTTCCAAGTTTATTATAGGAGGCTCCCGATTGTTCAACTTAATCTTAAATAAAATAATTAATGAAGCTAAACTTGGATAAAGTCATAGTTAATTGGTGATTATAAAAATATCTTTTCCACATAGTTAATACCCTTGCTCAACTTCCGATAATTGTTACCACCCATGTGCATAGATCTGTGAACAAGGTAACAACCACATATAGCCCCAATGAATGTGCATGCAAAAGAATTAATGAGGTATGGACAATTTGGGTGGAAGGTTCCTGGTCTTGTTCGCTCATGGGATATGATGAAGTAATGCTTTTTGATCATTTTTTTCTTTATGATATATCTCATCTATGTATATTGTTATTTCCTTGCATCCACCTTAGGTGATTTTTGGCTAGTTCACCTTCATAGTTTGTTGGCTACATGAATCAGTGGTTTTTTCACTTCCTTTTTTTTGGGGGGGAAAGGAGTAGGCCCCTCCCTATTCTTTGCTCCTTTCGCAAATTCCCTATTCTTTCATTCATGCCCTCAAATCTATCAATTTTGTTGAAAGTTGAAGTGTCATCAATAGTAGCCTTTCATTCACAAGCTCACAAGAATTAGGTGGCATCCTATTTTTCTACTTCAAGTTAGGTTCTATCTTAGTATCTAAGTTCTTTTACTCGATTGAAATTAAAATATTTAGCATTGTATTTTCAATATTTTGTTTCTTTTGTAGTTTATTATAAGTCTTAGCATTTTCTAAGAGTGTTTTAGTGGATAAAGGTGCCTTATATTTATGTTCCCTAGTCACAACCTGACTCTATACTCTGCATCTCAAGTATCTTTATCAGTAGTTGGTGGTTTTCTGATGCGAGGGTTATAAGTCTCATAGGAGGCAATCTTCTCTTATGTATTGGCTAACATTTCTTCATATTGGCTCAATGGTTATATAAGGGAGGCTCAAGTTATATTTCCGGTATATATAACAACGATTTTTATCATTTCTCTTTTGTTTTAGATTTGGTACCTTCATAGCTCTCACTCTTAGGAAGGAGGGTGTATTTTGGGAAGGGACTTTTCTCTTGAATGTACAACCCAATTCTATCTCCTCTTTGCAATTTCTCTATAGGGGTTTCTTCTTCGTGTCAATGTCCTTTTTCTGGTTTATGCCTTCTTTTGATATAGGTGAATGCATGAAGATGGGTTGCACTTTTGGGCCAAATGTGGTGATGAAATTTCAAAATTTTACCCTCTTATCAAATTGAAGCCCTCAAAACTCATACAACCATTGTGAATCTTGATTCGTAGTAAAAAGATAATTTACGGATAATAATGTTGTTTTCCTAATGATATTTTTTGCAAAAAAAATTAGTGTTGTATAATATGTCAATTTTCCATTAAATGAAATTCTTGTCCTTGCAAATTTTAGCACATCATAAGAGGTATGTGTGTGTTCATGTAACATAACTTAATCTAAAATGTGTAATTTAAAAAAAATACATATATATATGAGAATGATCTACAAAAAAGAGAACTAAGTTTTTAATATTCAAAATTTATTTTTTTATGCGAAAATATAGTTTTTTATTATTTTTCGAAGTTGGCAAAGTAATATTTCAATTGCATTTTGCAGATACATTTGTTCGCATAATATATTTTTCTACTCTCTAAATAAATTCAAAAATGAAGAGTACCATTTTGAAAAGGACTCATAAGAGAATATATTTGTATTTTTTAAATTTTATTCGTTATGTATATTTTATGTTATTGATTTTTTATTCAACCCCTTTGAAATTGTCAAAAAAAATTTCAAACATTATGTTTAAAATAAATTAGATGAAAAATATCATATGAATTTGAAAATGTTAAACTCATATGCCATTGGATAGAGGATTCCTTCATGAATCCAACATAATCAACTCTGTCACATAAGGCAAACTTCTCCTGAAGTCCGCTAGGGTACAAAATGGTGTTGCAGAGAAATCTGTAGAAGGGGAGCTAAAACTCCAATTTTAGGCCCTCAACAACTTGATCAAGCACTTAAAAAGCTTGATCTAGCGCTTAAGGTAATATTTGAAATAACTTGATTGAGGGTTTAACAAATCCTTTATCGAGCTCTTCACATGGTTAAAAAATGGCTTGATCGGGCTATAGCTCGATCAAGCCCTTTAAAGCATAATCTCCCCATTGTGTTTTGGGCAAGAAGTTTAGAAAACTAGCTTGATTGAGCATATGCATCGAATGAGATCCTATGTAATTGTGTGCTACATAGGATCTCTATCAAGGGTTTATTTTTATGAACTCAAATAGCTTAATCGAGCTTCTTTTTTCTCCCACCCAAATCATTCGCTTTCCAAAAAGTGTAACCCATCTTCATGCAAATATACATCTTCTCTTAGTATGTTTCTCTATTGTGTTCCCATGCTTTATCACTTTGTCCCTTTCCCCCTTCATTGACACCTAGAGAGAGACCTCACTCCCCTTAGGGAGAAGGAGATAGAGGTTCTTAAGGTCGTTCAATAGCCTCAACTAGGGCAAAATCATAAGCAAGGTTGTATTGCATGCAAACTCCTCCAGAAGTGCAGGAGGAAATTAGTAAGGTTGAAGAGGAAATCTTCAATGACTAGGAGTGCCACTTCAATTATGAGATATTTGCAACTATTTTTTATTATATACCCAACACAAGTACACTATAGGATGTTAAAATAATTAGTTTCACATAATATATCTCTGCCGAAAAATAAAATCTCGACTGGGCAAATTCCCCCTTAAGAGAAACGAAGTTGAACATTAAGTCTTGTTGTATAAAAATGAAATTCAACTTGAGCATCAGGAGATGGAAAATTATATGGCTCGCATTGAGGCCTTCCTTTCACAAGGGAAAGGAACAGTGCCTCCAAATAGCCCAACAAATCATATTCCTATTGATTTTTCCACCTCCTCCTAATCGTATAAATGTTGGTTTTCAACTTTTTTTGGTTTTCTAGTAAGTCTTCGTACTTACTAGCTACTACTTATAACAAGACTATGCCTTTTTTAATGGATTTTTCACAACTTAGACTAGTTTTCAAATTTACTCCTCAAATAGATATGCCCATAATAGAGTCTATTAAGATTTTTTTTATAAGCATAGTGGTTATGATGTTTATATTTTGCTACTATGAACAAAAAAAACTCCTATTTTTCCATTGGTCTAGTTTATTTTGTGACAAGCCATGGAAAATGGGAAGTTAGTCATGTTGTAACTTTGATTATGGTTCAATAAAAGGATATTAATTTCCAAAAAAAACATACATCTTTCAAACTAAATGTAATTATTCGCTCATTCAAAATGACACATGCAATAGGTTGAACTAGGCTATTGTAATTAATAACATTGGATTTTAAATATCCTCCCCTTTTTAAGCACTTCATCCTAGAGTGATATGTAAGAAAAATATGGAGAAAGAATATGAAATAAAAAAATAAGTATTCCCTCATTCAAAATGACACATGCACTAGGTTGAACTAGGCTATTGTAATTAATAACATTGGATTTTAAATATCCTCCCCTTTTTAAGCACTTCATCCTAGAGTGATATGTAAGAAAAATATGGAGAAAGAATATGATATAAAAAAATAAGTATTCGCTCATTCAAAATGACACATGCACTAGGTTGAACTAGGCTATTGTAATTAATAACATTGGATTTCACTTCATCCTAGAGTGATATGTAAGAAAAATATGGGGAAAGAATATGAAATAAAAAAATAAAGTTAATAATTAACGGAGTCACATCATTTTCAATATAGGCTAATCCATATTCTAAAACATCAATTTTATCTCCAAAATTATATTTTTGTCCACAACCAAGTTTTCCCCTCCTAGTGCTTAGAGAATCCATTCAATCCTCCACAATCCATAGCCCTAACCCCCCTTCTTAGTGTTGAATTATATCATTTACCATATAATGGACCCCACTGTTGAGACTAGTCTTTATATGCCACATGGAATGGTATGAAAAGTCATCCTATGATGCTTAAAACAAGCATCGAAAGTTGGCACATTGTTCCAAATATTTTCTTGACTTTCAATGTTTATAAGGCTTGTCACGTATTCAATTATTTGCATGCCTCCTTGGCATCAAATCATACACATAAGTGTTTGGTAAAAGTAATTGTTTGTCTTGATTTGGTTAATTTTCAATGTTTATAAGGCTTCCCGCCTTCAATTATTTCCATGGCTATTTGACATCAATTCATACACATAAATGCAAGTTAATTAGTATAGGTTTGCTCGAAGTAATTGTTTGATTAAAGATAATTTGACTAAATATAGCTAAATAATTATAGTCAATTTTATAATAATCAAGGTATGATTTACAATAGCATAATAATTTGTAAGATTTAAATAATTATGTATAATTTAACTTATTTCGTAAAATAATAATAATTATTTATAATTTTAATTTTAATTAATTAATCTAAAGTTGAATTTGAAGTTATTTTTTTGTTTAATAATTTTTTATAATATTTTTTATATAAAGATTATTTATTTAAAATTTATAATATTGATGGGTAGTATGTGTAAACATTTGAGTTAATTTGTAGAGTTAGTTGGCAAACTATGTATCATGTTAAAAGGTCTAATGTGAATAAGTTATTAACATTAATGTTCATTTTTATTAATAAAAAGAATTTAAATAGTCATCCACGAAATTACGAGAAAGTATTGTTATAGTGAGTTTCATATTTCATAAAAGTTGAAGAGAGTTGTAGGTAGTTGCCTACCGAACCTCCTCTCCCTAGAGATAAAACATCTCAGATGGGAAAAGGATGCCAAGAGGGAATATGGATTACCTGAGGCAGTCTTGAGGAGAGAGGTTGTAAGGCTGAACCTTTGATAGGACATTGCAAATGGAGGCAGGATAATGTCAGACATAAAGTTCTTGAGCTGGTTGGCCAGTGGAACTCTATATGAAGCCGAAGGGCTCAGACTAAACACCTTAGACTAAAGCTGGTTGGGATCAGGTGGTCTTGGCTGAACTTGTGAAGGTTCTTGATTTGAAATTGTTATGGATATGAAGCTGGCTCGGGGGGAGTTTCAATAGCGGTATCGATTCTCATAGGTTGGGAGGAGCATTCCAAGCCCAATAGTTTTGTGGTAGGCCTATTCAATTAAAAAGAACAAAACATATAAGTGGAACATACTGTTTTAAGATGTTATTTATTTTTTGTATGTTTTTTGTATGATTTTTGTATGATTATGTAGTGGATAAATTGTGAAACATAGCGTTACAAAGATTTATGTGCATTAAAGACCGTGAGAATATTGGGAGAAATATTATTCTATGATACCTGTGTATAATAATATAATTTTTATAGAAGGGTTAGTTCCAAGTCGGAGCTGACTTGGGCTAGCTAGCCTGGAACATTCCTCATTTTATTTAATTAAAAAAGTCAGGTCATGGAATAAGTTCCTTCCAAACCCTAAACAAATAAGTATTGTTAATTGTATGTAATTGAAGAATACAAATAAAGAATAAGGACAAAGTCTAGTTTCAACTCATAAAGAATTTTATAACCTCCATATGAGGGCTAGTTTCCTATGGCAGAAAAAGAACTATCATTATGAGAAATTGGAATACATAAGAAACAAAAGAGCTTTATTTTACAAGAAAAGAAATGTGTAAATAAGTCACACAAAATAACTAAAGATGATTGTAATGGGTACTTACATTAATTCTATTAAGTTCCTTTCTAAATTACCAATAGAATAGCTAAGAATAAACTGGAATAGTTCTATGTGAGAACTCACAAAATTAAAGATGGAAGCATGAGTATTGAATGAAATAACAGAGGAGGAAATTATACCATGAGTTGAATATCGACTAGTTGATGTATACAAAGAAAATACATAAATAAACTCAGTGTAAACAAAGTGTTATCAAATTCAGTTGAAGAAAACACGCATAGCCTTTTTACAATGCCCAGAAATTAAAATTAATTCGTGAATGCATACAGTTCCATATGGCAACAATAATAAGTGCATAGAAAATAGACAACAACTAAAGTATAAATTTTAAATTTACTGTTAACGGAGAATTTCAGACCAATAATCAATCTTTTTAATAATTATAAGGTATCCAAACATTTTGTATACAATGTATCAAGAAAAATGTATATGAGGCCTCAAGGATGTAACTAGAAATTGAAGGAAATTACAAAGGAGTCAGATTTCAAGGGACTATTAATCCTGTGACTAATAATAATATAAATAAATGAATTCAACCTCAGATACAACACAAGGCCAGGGCTTTGGGATAACCCTAATGCTTCCATTAAAAAGTAAAAGGAAAATGTTTCTAACGAAGCAAGACTAGTTGAAGACCCTAATAGGGTTTCGTCGCCATTAGGGACCTGTATCATATAGAGAATAAGTTAACAAGGGAATTTGGAAACCCTCTGATCAGGCGCTCAAAATTATGATTAAAAATAAAAGTTGTCAGAATGGTGTGCAACCTGAACGACCATGTAGTGCTCGTCATCCTGAATTTGGTGAAACTCATTCCGTACAAAACAGACAATGTATGCTCCCAAAAATGTGATCTATTCATTTTCCCAAACAAGCAAATTTGGTGCAAGAGCTGACAAGGATGCTGACTGGGCATCCGTACAGCCTAGTCAGCAAAAAAATATTTCTTGGAATATTCTATGGAATATCCTCAGTGACAAGCGTTAGAATTTCATTGGTTCGTGTGTTTTGGGTTTGGACCAATAAGGAGGTGCCATGTGGCTAAGCCGGAGGCAACCATGTGTCCTCCTAATGGTCGATCAAAATTTTATTGGCAAGATAGGTCGGAGGTCAAGCTTGACCCCGCGACCTCCCACACAATAAACCAAATAACTAACCGCTCCGCCTTCGCATTGTTTCTTAACTAACATATCGCAGGTGGGTTGACGATTAAAGAATCGACACTAGAGCAAAGCCAGGGTGTGATACGGTAATCACAATCACACATCGCAATAGGGAAAGGTTATAGAATCGGACACAACAAGATCAGGTTGCGATTGTGATATCACAATAACATATAGTACAATGCAAGTTCTGTTATACGAATTACCCTGGCTCCACCAATTGCAATGTATCCCATATGCGATACAAATTATACTGCAGTTGATAGTTTTGTCGAGTCCATCGCTTATCGCAATCGCACATTGCCCACAACGAGTTCACAAACCATAAGATCTGTCGATTTTTACCACAATTTGAGATGGATCTATTAGAACTGTCGCCTTGGACCTAACCACCTTGCATGTGACCACTCAGCCTTAACCACAAGACAGGCGAGGAAGTTGGTGGGACCACGAATTTCGGCGGGACTGCTAGAATTAAATCCAGGTAATGAATTTAATTGGAAGTTAGCCATATTTGGAGGAGGAAATTGCAGAAAGACTAGAAGAAGTCATAACTAAGGCAGTTTTTGACCAAATGAGGAGGCAGAAAGAGGCTGGGGTGCCATTTTTGAGTAATTTGGACTCATTGGAGCATGTTTCAGAAGCATTTGAGCATTATAAACACATGTTTTACACTTTTGAGAATAATAGAGATGCTCAAGCCATTATAAGCTGGACCAAGGAGACGTAGCCTAGGAGGGGTGAAATCCTTCATCATGTTCCTGTTGTAATGCGTTTTTGATGATGTTGTGTACATGTTTATGTTGTTGTTCAGTCTCTTATTTATGTTAAATTTCTCATAAAATTAACATAAGAACTCATCATTTCACTTGCAAAAATTCATGAATCCTTAAGCACAATGGAAGCATTTTGTTTTTTAATCTAAGGAGGTGTTGAAGCCTCGACAATCAAGTCTACAAAAAGGGGGATAACCACCCTATCTGGACCTTGAAAGCAGCTCCTTTTCGTTTTGGATAGTGGCTCCGACTGGGGGTAATGGGACCAGTTTCCCATTTTGTTTGTGATGATGCTAAGGGACGATGCTTTCCTTCCTAAAAGTTTCTAAAGAGAATGCTTTTAATCTAAATCTAATCTAACACATGAAATTTTATTCTAATGAACGGAAACTTCTAATTCTAAAAAACTATCCCGGGATTAACTCTTCACTTATGCGATCTAAAATAGTTTCCAATAGAAATCGATAATAAAGATTATTTAATTGCTACAAGAAAAGAATCCACTAAAAGTAAATTGTTTCGCATAGGAAATTAGCCGAAACAATTATGATAAGCATATCAAATAATAATTTATTCATACACTCAACATAAAAAGAATAGTTACTACCGTACAAAAGTGCAAAATGATAACTGAACATTCAGGCCTTCATATATAAACAACTGAAAATAACATATTACTTGACGCATAAGCAGAAATCATTAAGAGATAAAAGTACCATTGATAATAAGTCATACTCATGAGCTTCAACAATATAGATTTATCTTCTCATAACTCAATATCTACTAAGAGTATAAAAGTGCATTTCAGTAGCAGACATTAAACACAGATATAAATAGATCTCGTTCCATTAATTTATCAAAACCTCCTCAGCTGGGCAAAAGTGCATGTTCTGAAGAACTGTTTTTGATAAATTTCTAGACCCTTCTCTAAATACATGAGAGGGGACACTGCGGACACTGCGGTCTTCTACGTCTTCAGATCTTTGGATCTTCGGTCTTCTGCAGAGGGGTCTAAAGTGTATTCGGTCTTTAGATCTTCAATCTTCCTGTTGTCTTCAACGCCGATCTTCATAACCACAGAAACCCTGGAATGCAATATCTTTGCGGCATTTGAGAAATCTCTTCTGATCTTCATATTTTCAGATATTCGGTCTTTTGCATCTTCAGATCTTCGGTCTTCCTACAGTCTTCAGATCTTCAGATTCATGGGAACAAATGACACGTAAATAGGAAGTAAACCGGATTCCGAAATGCGGTGACCCTCCAAGATCCTTTCTGTATTACAGATCTGCGCAGCTCCTTGTGATATCTCAGCTCTGCGGCAGTGTTAGATCTCTTCAGATCTGCGGTATTTTTGATTTATCTTATAAAGAGCACACCAATTGAACTTGGGTATTTATCTCCTCACGGCAACTCCGAATGCTTGGGTATTTTTCAGATCTGCGCAGCTCCTTGCGATATCTCAGCTCTGCGGCAGTGTTAGATCTCTTCAGATCTAGGGTATTTTTGATTTATCTTATAAAGAGCACACCATTTAAACTTGGGTATTTATCTCTTCAGATCTGTGGTTTGAGCTGCGAATCGTATCTTTTCAGTATCTGCAGCTGAGTGGGACGTTCGTATCTCTTCAAATCTGCGGTTTGGCTTACAATCTGGTGCAGATCTGCGTAAAATATGGCCCCGAGCTTCGCAAAAATAACTGGTGGCTCATCCGCCTCTGGAGGGAAATCTCCTGCCCATATCGTGAGTGAAGCCCCAGCTCCCACTATCCAAGTGGTCCAGGACTCACTCGATGAAGCTTTGAAGTTCTTCGAAAGTGCCCTAATTTGCCGGTTCAATGGTTTTTGGCCGCAGCTGATAGCACTCCACAATTGGATCTCGGAGGTATGGAAGCCTATCATTTCTGATGAAATTAATATCTACCCCTGTGCTAGAGGTTTCTTTATAGTAGATTTCGAAAATCCTGAAAGTAGACAATGTATTCTAGATTCCGGCCCTTGGTTTTGGGAAAAATCAGGGCTATTCATGAAGCCATGGAACCCATCATTCGATCCTTCTACAGCAGTGATAACCTCAGCACCAGTTTGGGTGAGATTGCCAAGCCTACCCTTGCATCTCTGGAATCTCTCCTCGCTAAAAGCCATCGGAAATGCAATTGGGAAATTTTACTGCAGGTGCCCAGAAACAGAGGAATATACCAGAACCACCTATGCACGCATCTGTGTGGAAATGGATTTCAGCACCGGATTCCCAGCTGAAATAAACCTAACAAGTAAAGACTATGTGTGGAACCAGAAGCTTGACTATGAAAGTGTCCTCTTCAGATGTCGATCGTGCTTTGAGACGGGGCATCTAGCAAAAAATTGCCCGAAAGCCTCTGAGAAAAATTTTGCTAGAAAAAACTACCATAGATCTACATGGTGGGAAGGAGCACAAAAAGAACACTACACTGTCATCAAAGAAGAATATTCTAGAGAAAACTCTGAGTCACAAGAAATCAAGGAAGAAGGAAACAACTCTCAAAGCAAGCAAGGAGAAAGCCCGCCCCAACAAATCAACAGTTATGAGGATTTGAATACCCCAGAAAATAAATCTTCATTTAACAGCAAAGCAGATCTCCTAAACCAAACTTCTCCGACTATAGATCGCGAAGCTAAGACACCAATGTCCCAAGAACCAGAAGAGATGAAGGAGATGCAAGACAAAGGAAGTTGGAAGACCGTAGAGAAAAGAAAGAAAGCTACAACACCAAGCTCGCCAAGAAAGACGAGGAGCCAGACAAGTAAAAATTAAGAAAATTGTAGGTCCGATAGACCAATTTGGTCTCAGTGGACGTTAACCACCATCATCATCATCATCATAAACTACTAACTAAAGACTAAAAATAATTATTAAAAAAATATAGGAGGAGGTTTAAATGACCATCCTTATCTAAAGCAAAAATAAATTTAAATTAAATTGAAACTTTATCTAAAGATCAACTATGCATTTGTTCTCTTAATTCGCAAGTATCCAGTTGGCTTTAGGAGTGTCGATTGGCCGACCTCCGATTTTAGTTGTCCTATGAAAATGGAATCAGCAAGTGTTGGCACTATCTTCTCGACAGAATTTGTAAGGCACTTTAGAGTCATACACTAACTGTGTGGTTTCACCAAATATTGCTAGTAAGTGTCCCATTTTAACTTAGTTAACTTTTTTATTGACTTTGACTTTTCTTTAGATTTTTGTCTCCAACTCGTTTGTAGTTGCTACGTTTTTGGGAGAAATCCTAGAGCAGTTTTTGATATTAGGTTGGCTCTGTGCCGATATTCATTGACATAGTCAATGATATTGCTTGCTGCCATCACTGCTTCTTTCG
This sequence comes from Pinus taeda, assembly GCA_000404065.3. Taxonomy (NCBI): domain Eukaryota; kingdom Viridiplantae; phylum Streptophyta; class Pinopsida; order Pinales; family Pinaceae; genus Pinus; species Pinus taeda. The sequence continues at coordinate 283,885 of APFE030133567.1, forward strand.
CTGCCTATTGTACTTTTTTTTATCTATGCATCTCATTTATTAAACAACATTTCTTTGTGGGGTTCATTAATCTTGGGCCAACCCTTCTTTCTTGCCTTCCTCTGATTCCTTCCAATTCAAATAGTGAGAAACTTTCTTATAAATTAAATCATAATCAAGTCGCAAATCTTTGACTTGACTTGTGATATTGTCACTCATTTCAGAGTGAGAGTTCCATTGCGATATTCTTTGGCAAAGTGTTTCCTGCTGTTGCAAGAGTTGATCATTTAGGGCAAGGGCCTCTATAACAAATTCTGCAACTTTAGGGTCATCTTTGTGCATTTTTAACATGACCTGTAAATGCTGTTCTTTTTCGGCCAGACTGCTTTGATAACACAGCTGCATTTGCTAGAAATCCTATTGTAACTTTACCAATTTTTCTTCTGCTTCCCGGCTAATGCTGGCCTGCTGTAACTGTTGCTGCAAAAATAGGATTTTATCATATTTATATTTAAGCAATAGTTGAACTTCGGATGCTTTGTCAGTAGTAGCATAAGCATAAGCTCCTACGATTTGGGATAATCTAGTCAGGTTCTCTATCCAATTAGTGGTAGGGTCTTGCCAAAGGAAATCCAGTGGCTCTGCTTCAGGTGAGAGCATGCTGTCTAGTTTTCGCTTCTTTCTCTGTCTCTTGACCACAATTTTGTGCTACGGACTGTAAAACACACCTAGATGAGGGATTTCCTCTGTCTTTAGTATAATTTCAGATGACGGAGTTATGGGAATGTGCTAAGTTTCTGGAGCATTGACAACTGTTTCAATCACCATTTATGTGGTTATCTGTGCTGTATTCTTTGGTGTCTCTACGTTTTTCTTCTCCGTGATGATCAATTCATTAAAGTTTTCCCATTCTTTCTCTAGCTCTATTCTTAATGGCTTTGTTGGCTGGATGAGGGGAGCGGGAATTTCCACCTATTTTGGCAACAATATTTGCTGCTCGGGATTCTCCTTGGATTGGGAAGTATCCCTGATAGATCCTTCACTCTTGTTGTGATTTCTCTCTAACCGTCTAGACCTTTCTGGCGATTCTCTTTCAGACTTAGATTTAGACTTATCTTGCCCTGAGCTTCCACTTATGCTAATGCTGGGAATGGGTTCCCTCATTGGTTCTACACACAATTTGTCAAATGGGACATTTGCCAATCTTTGTTCTCTGTAGAGTTTAAACTCTTAAAGTTCTGTTGGGCCAAAATGGATTTGGGCCATGTGTAAGATGTCTCTGAGTGTGCTCTTCAGCTGGAAAACGTCATCAGAGAGATCATCTTCCTTAGTGAACACCTTTATTTTAACTGTCATGGTAAAATTCTTTATCACATCAAAGGGATCATTGTCTCTCTGGGAACTTAGGTAATCGTAGACTCAACATGTTGTCTACTTCCCTGAAAGAGTGACCTAGACCTAACAATACAAAAGCTCCATAGACCATAGGGAATTGTGGCGAGATTGCCTTCTTGTCCTTAAGTTCTCTGCTCATTCCCCCAACCCCACAGGTTTGGTAGGCTATTTCCTGAGCCATCAATTTGTCAGGAACATACAAGAGAAGTATATGAGGAGAGGCAATGCTTCCAAATACTCTAATATAAGTGAAAAATTCTTCTCCTAACCATCTTCCCACAGGGAGAATATCAATTTCAGCTTTAGGAGAAAATCTTGGGGCATTTGTATTATACAACATATTGTGAATGGGTAGCATAACTCCATGGCAGATTTTATAAAAATATGGGGTGAACTTAGAATCCCACAGTTCCTTATGGTAGACTTGAATGGGTAAGGGATTATGTACCATCCATTTCCAACCCATGAGAGGAGATTTAGAAACAAAACAGATAGCATCCATGACATAGGCAGCTAGAAAGAAGGGAGGATAAAACCTTTGAGAAAAACTCCTTTTAGTCCGATAATTCCAAATAGTAGAGGCTAAGTTATCATACAATATTTGGGCGCAGTCCATTATAGTGGCGTTGGTGGCCGCATCCAGTAGGGGTAGCCATTCAGATGAAAACTTAATGATATCAGGTTTTCTTAATAGCCTACATAACATTTCAGTAGTGAAACAATACAAAGAAGAAAGGGAACCAATGTTGTACATACCATTTTTGTCCTTCTTTAACAACTTTTCCTTTGCTGACCAACTTTTGGTGCATTCCACCAAATCTTCGTTCTCCTTGGCGAATTTCTCCACGAATTGTTTGTTATAGCTAGCCTGTGGCTCTAGCAAATGATACATGCGTCTTAAATTCTGTGGGGTAAATGACCCTATAACTTCCTGGTTCCGCGTCTTGAATTGCCTGTCCGTTATCTTAGCATGGTCTATCACCCATTTGACTATATCTGTATAGGGAAGTATTTTTGGCCTTGCTACGATGTGATGTAGGAATGAGCATGCAAGCTCTGTTAGTGATGCTTCAGATGACCCGTGTCCATTTGCCGTATTTGTAACCTCCATGACTCTAGGGTTTTCTTCTTCCAACAGTCTATACATGCCTTCCCAAGTAGATATCCCTGCTTCATTGGCACAGGTGGTGTCCATGAATAATGGAGTCATCTCTGATTTTTTAGATACTGGAGCTTTTCCTTTCTTCCCCATCACATTCTGCACACTTCTCTGTGTATTGTTCTATGTACTGCTCTTGCAAGTTCACAAGTAAAGAACTAAGACACAATAAGAAAGATAATGAATGACGGTAAATAATAAGGTGACGGGAAAGCTCTTAATTTTAAAATCACATCAAATATATCACCTTGTGTGAAATAACCCTTTTGCTCAGATCGAAATCATTTCTCATAGATAACCATCAATAAACCACTAAGTTGACATTAATGCCCATAACTCAGTATCGGATGACGAGAAATATTTCATCGAACTGTGAGCCCTTTTGATCTGCGATAAAGCGATTTTGCGATTTGCTTCACAATATCATAGATCGCAATATTGCTAATCCTTTTTCATTAACAATCATTTTCTTCATTATGCAATTGCGAGATGCGATTTGCGAGATGCTTTATCACATTTCACAATATTGAGACATTTTATCTTAGGTGGCGCTGTGATATATGGGATCTACGATATGCGATGAATTTGTGTGGCTCACGATCTCGCATCATCACGTTTTTGCAATTTCGACAATTTCTTTATATATGATGCCCTTCGTTACCCTTTTGCAATGCAATTTTCATCATTAAGAGAACGGTTTTATTTGAGTATTTTCATACTACTTAAGACTTTGTGTTTGCAGATGTTTTTCCTAGCTTTTATGGTAACATTGCAATTATTTATAGGGAAGCTTTAATACTTAAATTTAAATGTGCACAAAGCGAGGAAAGTTAGGAATCTTAAGTTTATGATAGTTTATTTTATTAAAATGGAATTTTAAGTGCTAGTTTTTTTTTTAGAAGGCTCCCCATTTATTTAGTGTTATTACTAATATTAAATAAAAAGGGGGGTTGTTGCTGGCCACAACAGGAGGATCTTAGCATAACAATCTAATATTCTAAATCAAATCATTTTGGTATCATAGCACTAGGTTTTATTTGTGACAGAAGTATTTAATTGTGTGCAAGTTCATGTCATGCTTACAAGGTTAAAAATCAAAAGAGGAGAAGGGAAGTTGGTTGGAAGCCCTGAAGTTGGGTCAAGGGGAAGGAGAGTAGGGTTGCCATAATCTCCAACACCAGTTCAACCTCAAGTTGCAATTGAGACTCCAGAGATCATGTCTCATGATGGAGAACCTACAAACATGACATACAATGAGAAGACCTTTAGAAAGGATTTCTTTGATATGACAGAGATGGTGAAGCTCCTCTATGAAGAGAGTAATACCAGGTTGCAAGGGGAAAGTTCTAAATCTCCCAAAGGAGAAGGCTTTTCAGGAGGAGGTAATGGAAAAGGAGGTATTGGAAATGGAGACAAACCTCCACCATATCCACCATCTTCTTCATCTTCTTCTTCACAAGCATCTTCATCCTCTTCCACTAACACAACCCTTACTCATACTCGTCATCATACTTCAAAAGGAACTGGTAAATCACCTTTTTTAAAAGTTGATGTTAAATTTGAGCTGCCCATGTATAATGGTGAGAATGCAGAGAAGCTTGATAATTGGATTCGTTAGCTGGAGGTCTATTACAGGATTCAAAACCTTCAAGAGGATGACATAAAGATTCATTTAGATTCCTTGAGAATGGAGGGTGCAACATTGGTATGGTGGGAATTAAACACCCAAGAGGAGATTAAAAAACACGGTAAGATCTCAATTTCTTGGAATGATTCCATTACTGCAATCAAAAGAAAATTCTATCCTCTAGCTTATATGCATAAATCCATCATGAATTGGAAGAACTTTAGACAACTTAAAGGTCAAAATGTGCAAGATTACCCCCAAGAATTCAGAAAAAGGTCTTTGAAGTTAGGTGTAGATTTGCAATCACAAGACACATTGTTGAAGTACATAGGGGGTTTACACAATTACCTTAGGCATACTATCTTAATGTTTAATCCCAATAATCTAGATGATGTGTGTGTGCAAGCCACTCATCTTGAGGCAAGTGGGAAAAACACTCCAGAAGAGGTAGTAAAAAGCCATTTCAGGGTAAAGAGAAAGAAAAGGGTTTAAAGCGAAAGAAAAATGCATCCATTAAAAAGGAAGAAGATAAAACAATATGTAAACATTGTTCCAAAGAGGGTCGCAATGAGGATCATTGTTGGAAGCTTCGTCCCGAAATGAAACCAAATAAATTCAACAACAAAGGAAAAAAAAAGATAACTATCGTCATTCAAGAGGATTTGGGATCTGATTCGGGTGATGAAACTAAAATTACAACCATGGGGATAAAATGAAAAGAATCCATTGCTAGCACTAGTATATCAAATTGTCACACTAGTTCTCTAAATGAAGAAACAAGGATTGAATTATTTCATGTGAGGGTAATCTCAAAATGTACAAAAATCGATACACTTTTTGATAGTGAGTCTTAAGTTAATTTGATATCTGATGACTTAGTGCGGAAACTTAATCTTGAAACCATTTTACATCCCACGCCATATCCATTGGGTTAGATATGCAAGGACACAAATTTACAGGTTACAGGAAAATGTATTCTTCAATTTGCAATCACGACAAACTTCATTGACAAAGTTTAATTAGATGTTGTACCGCTTGATATATCAGGAATTGTTTTGGGTATTCCTTACCTCTATGATAGAAAAGAAATATTCTATCATAATGAAAACAAGTACCACTTGTTCAAGGATGGTGTGGAGTATATTGTGCCATCTCATTGCAAGAAACTAAATCTTTCATTAGTTAATGTAGGGAAAATGAGAAGACTAAAGAATTTAAGCAAGAATTTAATGCATCTTATGATCAAACCCAATGTTGATATTGATTATGAAGCATTTGATGGTTGTAATTCAAACTTGAAAACTGATTTGGTTGATGTAGTTAACCATGATGATGAGCTGTTTCGAAAAGCAAAAAGATTTCCTTCCAAGAGGAGAATCCAACATGAAATACCATTGCAGCAAAAGTGTCTTCTTCCTAACATTGACATGCATAGGATATTAAGAATGGAAAGTGAAGAAACAATCAAAAAAATCCAAGGATTTTTGAATAAAAGGATCATTTGACCTTCTCCTTTACCATGTGGTGCACCTCTTGCTTTGATGCCCAAGAAGAATGGTAAGCATTTCATTGAATAGGATTCAAGAAGTGGTTTTCATCAAAGTAGAGTTGTTGAAGGAGACATATGGAAGATGACATTCAGAACCAAACAAGGTTTGTTTGAATGGATTGTGATGCTCTTTTGTCTTTGTGATGCTCCTAGGTAGGTCCACCCAACCTAATATAGGGTCCAAAACTTTTTTCCTAGTGCGCTACCCCAGACCCCGTAGAGGGGGGCTGCCCGCCGCCATCAAACCCCCTTGTGACCCCCCCGCTGCGCAATTGGCGCAATGAAGGGTGAGCTCTACCCCCCCTAACTCCCTGGTTCACTACACAGGTTAGTTGTGGAAATAATATAACACAACCCAACATTCTCCCACTTGTTGTTTTCTTTCAACAGGGGGCCGTAAGAGAGCTTAGTCATTTTTCTAGCCCTGAAACGCCCATTGTTTCTCTACACCAGGAGAACTTCTCAGAGCTCACATATTTTGTCAATGCATCTGTAATATTCTTCAAAGTGTCCACCTATACCAGCAACACCTTTTTGTCTTCTATCATATCCCTCACAAAGTGATACTGAACATCAATGTGCTTTGGCTATGAATGATAAGCAGGGTTCTTTGCCAAGAAAATTGCACTTTGGCTGTCACAGTCTATCCTTATAGCTCCCTGTACTAACCCCATACTTGAACACAATCTCCACAACCAAACTACTTCCTTGCTTGCATGAGTGGCAACCATGTATTCTGCCTCTGTAGTTGATAGTGCCACTACAGATTGTTTCTTACTCATCCAA
>APFE030133574.1:0-73687 GCA_000404065.3 Pinus taeda
ACGCAGGGGCGACAAAGGCGCAGTGCGTGGGTATGCTAAGGCGACGAAGGAGCAGTGCGTGGGTACGCAGAGCAACGATGGTTTAGGTGCGTATGCACAGAAACAGTACGCGGCGCAATAGTGTCTTTGGGTGCGTGCCTTCAGAGAAGTACGCGGCGCGATAGTGTATTTGGGTGCCTACTATACGCAACGCAGTAGAAGAAGTAGTACGTGGTCATGCAATGCAGCAGAAGGAGCTCTGCGGGTATACGCAGAGAAGAAAAGGGTGAAGTGCGTAGCGACGTAGGCCAGTAAAAGGAAAATTACGTATTTGACTTAAGATCCTCTGTTGACTGAATTTTTCTGTTGATAATGTTATGGGTTCAGTTCTGTTATTGTTGATCTAGTTATTGCAGCTGACTGTATAATTTACATGTACTTGATGATCGTTTGATGTATATGGATCCAGTTTGAAAATTTATGAAAAGTGGTCCTTGAAAAGAAGTAGGGGGTTGTAGCTCCCTTCCAGGAGAGACTGGAAAAATGAGAGAGAGTTGTAGCTCTCTGCAGGTTGCAGCCTGCGTACTGGTAAAGGACTGCACCAGTACAAGACCATTGTAAAAGGAGTTTCTAATTTGAAAGAAGATAGAGACATATTGCAGCAGGTGGCTTTCACCCACATTGGGTTTCCACCTTATATCTGGTGTTCTTTGATGTGACTGTATGTTTTTTCTTGTTCATGCTCATTGTTTTATGGTACTGATATGCAAAAATAATTCAAAGTATAAATATGGAAGAATTGTTAAAAGGACTAGATAATACTGATCCACCCCCCCTCTCAATATTATTTTCAACAATATACATCCCCATTTGATGTAAAACACACTTGGGGGCTTGTAGGGCAGAAGACCAATACAAGGGGATTGCCGACAGGACTGACTTCACAAGAATTCCCTTACCCACATGATTGAGCCATATCCCTCCCCAATTTACTATTCTTGTTTTAATTTTATCCTATACTTTTTTCCAAGCATTTGGAGCAACTCTTCTTTGGAATACAGGAACCCCTAAATAATTAAAATCTTTCCAATCTATGTCTGCTTTAAACCCTAGAATTTCTTTGATTTTCTTCTCTTTTTGAATGGAGATATTCCAACTGTAGATGTGGCTCTCACTGTCATTAGTAGCTCCCCCTAACAAACTGAGGAATCTATCTAAGTTTCTTTTGAAGTGTCAAGCAATTGTTACCGAGGCTCTGCCCATCAAAATTGGATCATCCACGAACTACCCATGATTTATACTTCTGATACCTTCTTTATACCTTATCCCTGAAAGGTTGAGAATAACTATTTCATGTTCCAGTTTCTTGCTCAGGGAATCTACCATAATGATGTATAAGAATGTGGAGAGGGGACACCCTTGATGAAGCCCCCTCGAAGCTTTGAAGAAGCCCGCCACCAGACCATTAAATAACAGAGCAATCCAAGGGGAAGCTATACATAGGCTGATCCATCTAATGAATGTATCATCCAACCCTATTTTCTTGAGGACTTTTATCAGGGACCCATGCCTATCTCGATCAAAAACATTTTCCATGTCCAACTTTATGATCATCCCTTCATCACCCCTGTGCCATCTCGAATCAAGTGCTTCTTGGATAAGCATAATACTGTCGAAGATTTGCCTACCTGGGACAAAGCCCCCATGATTATCAGAGATCAAAGAGGGCAAGAGGGGTTTAAGCCTTGAGGCTAGCAGCTTTGAGAAGATTTTGTATGAGACATTACAAAGGGATATTGGTCAGAATCTAGAGAAGGAGGAGGGGTTCGATTCTTTGGGGATTAGAGTCGGGAAGGAAGAGTTCATGCCACCCCCCATGGCGAAGTGTTTGAAAGAATAACCCACTATTATGCATAGGTCATTCTTTATTACTTCCCATAAGGATTGATATAATCTAGCCGAGAATCCATTCATAGTAGGAGCCTTATCAAGGGAGAAGGAGAAAATAACCCTCCTAATTTCCTCGAGTGCAAGGGGGATATCAAAGTTCTATTCATTTCCTCTGACACCATTGTTGGGATACCTTCTAGGAAGAATTATTCGTTGTATAGATCTCTTTTATATAGATTTTCATAATGTTCTATTGCTGCTCGCTTAATTTCTTCAAAATTCTTGATAGTGCCCCCCCAACCCCCCCCCCCCCATGATTTTTCTGAGTTATATGATTTTTTGATTCCCTAAACTTGGCTTGTTTATGTAAAAATTGTGTTCCTATCCCCAACCTTCAGCTAATTATTTATAGATTATAATCTCCAGTACTCCTCTTCCCTCCTAAGGTTTGTGTGAAGGGTCTTAAATATCTCCGCTTCTTTTTGGAAGTCTGCTTCTCTTACCAAATTTGATTCCATTTGACCCTCAATTGATGCTAGTTTTCCTTCCATCTCCTTGATGTTGTATTTTTTCCCTGATTTGTTTCCCTTTAGCCACTTTTTAATGTTGAATTTTAGCATGCAAATCTTGGACTCCTAAATAGTTATAGGGCTTCCCTCAATCCACCGCGACTAGGAGAGGGAAACCACCTCCAAGAAATTGGGGACTTCCATCCATAGGGGAGAATAACAAAAGGGGATAGGGCCCAAACCTAAGGGGTGGGAGATTATCAGATTGATCGACCAACGATCTGATCTGGACCACAGTTGAATAGAGGATTTGAGGTAGAAATTTAGGATTAGGAGATTGTAAGCAGCTAGAAAATGGTCCAACTGGGCCGCAATATGGCTCACTCCTATTTTATTGTCGAATTATACAAAAATTTTCGGGGCTTAGCATCAAAGACGTTCAGAGTTAAGATGAGATCTTCCATATGCTCCTAGAGGGTGTCACGAACAGTGGATCCCCCACCATACTTTGTACCCTTTAACTCCATCAGGGATTTCCAACAATCTTGCTTTTCTGGGAAGTGAGTGGGCATGTAAACATTGATCACTGCGATGGATTGTTGTTTTTCTATTATATCAGATAAGTGCAATCCAATGAGTAGTTTTTAGAGAACTTACCAATTGCAATTTTGTATTAGGTTCCACATCGTGTAAAGGCTTCCTAATGCTCTTATCGAAATGATTGTTTCTAGATTATTGTGACTCCAAACCTTATTTTGGATTGAGTGGAGAGTCTGCTCATCCAGCTTGGTCTCCTGAAGGAGGGTGATATCTGGTCTTTCCTTTTGGATTAGGGATTTCACTTCCATTATTCTTTTCACTGATCCCACTTCCCTACAATTCCAGGAGATTATATTCATTAATCAATTTTTTATGTTCCCCACCTGCTTACCAAGGCCCATATTATTTCCTTCCGCCCCCCACCTTTGTTCTCGGCTCCTGCAAGCTAATTAGGGATAGTGTGTTGGACTCCCAACTCTTTGTCTTTTTCGGTTTTTTCCCTCATGACTTCTTTATTTGTTTTTCTTCCTGCTTTTTTCCCTTTTCTTTCTAGTTGCTTTGTCCTTGCACTTTCTGGTCTTTCATCTACAAAAATCTATTGCATAGATGGCCCCAAACCTTCTGTTGATGTAAGGAATCCCTCCACGTCCTCCTCTTCTTTCGAGGATTCTTCGAAACTACTATCAGTGTCTGGGCTAGAGCTCGCAACTTTATAACTTTTTAGGGTCTGAGGCTGGGGTGCTAACAAAGAGGCTAGGACCTCCTGAGAGGATGAAGGGGGGGGGGGGAACAAAACATTCAATGTCTATAGAAAAGCCCAAAACCCCCAAAAAATTCTTCGACACCAAATTGGAACCTCCCCCTAATGGTGAGCCCGAGGGAGGTGATTGGGCAGGACCAACATCCTTAGAGATTGGAACAAAGGCAAGCGTGCCTTCAGGGATCGAATGCTTCAAGTTCTTCCTTCGTTTAACCTGCTGCCAATGCTCTTTAGGATCCCTTGATTACTTATCCGAAGAATCCAAACCTTTTGGACAAACCTTAGCAAAGTGCCCATACTCATGGAACAGTTTGCATTTAAAGGGACGATGGTCATAGTCGACTTCCTGCACATGCGTCCAACTATCCATGCATAGATTGACAGCTGCTGGGAGGCCTTTCTCTAAGTCCACCTCCACACAAATCCTAGCACAAGAGAAGAGGCCATATTTTGGCTCTAAACAATGAATGTACTTCCCCAGGGAGTTCCTAATGAGGTTGAAAGTCGCATCATTCTGGTAGTGAAGGGGGAGGTAAGGAAACTTCACCCAAAGCAGAATCGAGGATGGAACATCACATTCTGGGTTAAAGCTAGGAATCCATCGATTTAGAAACAACCCCTGGGCTCCCATAAAGTATGGACCACTCCTAAACACTAAATCTCTATCCAACCTATTCGGGAAGTAAAAATTATCAAAGCCTTTGCTACAAAAGGAGGAAATAACCTCTCCTTTAATAAGAGGCTTCTAGTTCTTCTCGATCCAGGCTTTTACCATCCTAGGGGATGACCAAAGGTCCATACACTGGCCAATGAGACCCCTCTCAGCCAGCTATAGGGCGTTAGAGCGGGCCTGAGGGGCACAAATCTCTATCTTGGGGATCTCCTTCGCCTTCTTCACAAACTTTGACTCTCCTTGCTTACTGAACTTCAGAGTTGAAGAAACTAAAACATTGAAGGCCGCAATCTCCACAAGCAACAGTGTCGCCATGGCAAGCTCTGTCATTGAGGAAGCCAACACTATCAATGAGGAGCAGAAGCAGGCTTTGAGAAGGCTTCAACAAACAAAGAAAGCCTCTACATAATGAGCATAGGTCCCCACCCAATTAACCGAAATAGGAGACAGGCAAGAGAGGTCGAAGCCTAAACAAAAGGGCCGAGGACTTGTAGAGGGGGTTCGAGCTGTCGACTGCAACACTAACACTTCACTCCATTTCTAGGTCACAACTTCCTCCTGGTGTGTTTGACAATTCGGTTGAAAAGCCTTTTTTCCCTTAACAACACCTTTTGACCTGCTGTACTTACCGAATATAAATTCACTAGCTTGTCATACATGTCTTTGGAAGTCTTTAGATTTGCAACAAATGGAACAAGAGAGTACTTTATTGATTCACCTATGATCTTTTGAGCTCTTACTTCCCTTTTCTTGTACTTTGCTAGTTCTTGCATTTTATCTTTCTCAAGTTCAGTGATTTCTCTAGTAACATATCCCATTACTTTTTGTTCTGTGAGTATCAACACAATTCATTTCTTCCATGCTAGATAGTTCAAAGCTCCAACGAGCTTACTGCTCTCCTTGCAAAAAGAACCCATATGACTTGAAGATTCAGACATAGTGTAATAATATGTTACTTACTTGAGATTATGATTCTCCTTGATGATGTCTCCAACCTTCTTGATTCTTTCAAGACCTTTGGAGATTTCTTGATGATGTTCTTGAAAGATGTTCCCTAGGATTTCTCCACCAACAACTTCCAAGATTGCTGCCTTATAAATAGATTTATTTTTTGCAATATCAACACCCTTCTTGCGAGATTGATGTAGTCTTTGATTTTCTTCAATGTAGAAACCCTAGATCAGAAGGGTATTCTACCAGTAAGATTTTAACCAGATTCCTCAAGAGACAATTTTCCTTGTAGTCTTCTTTTAGGCTTCGAGAGCTTCTTCTCTTTTGATCAACAATCCTTTCTAGTGTCCTTTCCAACTGCCTTCCTTGTTCACCTTAGCTCTGATACCATGTTAGAAAATGTAAAGTGACAACTATTATATCTTATGTTCTTTAGTTAGATTTATTCATCAACCAAATATCAAGAGACAAAAACCCTAAGATATAGGCTCTCAACCAAGGAAAAACCCCTCCAAGGGGAAAACTAAGAAACTCTTATCTTCTTAGAATCTACTTCAAATGAGATACAAAGACCCAATCCCTAGACCAAGTCCTTCTCCTAGTAACAAGTCAGCCTTTTCCAAGTCCTCCCTTGAATCTACACCAAACCGCTACACACTTCAATTTCGACCTGCCACCTACAATATTGCTACTCAATCTGCAACTTCAACCCTACAATTTCGGCCTTGCAGCGCCTGAAGGAACCCTAGATCAGCCTCCACCTGGGACCTTCCAAGAGCAAGACAACTCTCCCAAGGTTAGCAAGGTCTAGTTAGAGTTTCCTTCCTCCCAGCTACAAGATGTTGCACTTCATCCTACTGCAATTTAGTCCTGCAACTTCAATGTCTTTCTACAACCCAAAATCCTAGAATTCCACATGTGTGAGACAGAGAGCCCAAAAACCAATAAATTTCGTCCTTCTCCTTGACATTCACTCTCCTTTTTGCAACTACCCAACTATAGATCGAACTCTTCCTTGTATATCGAACTTCTGTCTCAAAATGAAGTCGAACTTTCTCAAGGGGTTGAATTTCCTCCTTTAGGCCGACTTGATGTTCCCAAGGCCGACTTGTACTCTTGGAGATTCCAAGACTTTCTAGACTCAAAAATAATTCTTTTTGCAATTACAAATTACCCATAAAGGTCTTATAAACATGATGTTGACTCCATTGACTCGTGACAATAAATTCCAAGACCTAACAAACCCTAAAAGCATGAAGAACATGCTTTTACCTAGAAGAACATCAACCTAGAAGAACATCAATAATGAGCATGAAACTCATGCTTTAAAAATAATAATTTTCCTTTCTTCTTTTCTTTTTTGTTACATAGGATACATATTGAAATGAGTACAACAATTTTGAAGACCGAAACTAATTACATTTCTCAACAAACAAAACGTTCATCCATCTACAAAATCTCTTACATGTTTAAATCTAACCCTTGTCAATTAGTTTAACAATCTAGAAGTTTAAAGGACAGCATCTCAACCAAATCCTCGTCAACCTTCGAGGTGGGCAAATAAACCATTTTGGAATTGGCGTGTAGGTACTAAACACTCATTTATCTCCTCGGTTATTAAGTTCTACAACCTTTATTGTGAATCTTATCTTGTTATTATGACAATTGTTTATACCCATTTAAAAATTTGCAGAAAAACTGTTTATTCTCTTATGTAATTGTTGTCTCTCCTTGGGAGATGATTTGTGTAACCTGTGCGAGGAAGTTGCAGGAGGTTCAGTGGGCACATTTATATGTGATTGGCACATAATCTCAGAATTGTTTTGTAAAACACTGTAGTCTTTAAACATAACTTGACTGAATCTTCCTGAATGAAGGACAAGTTTACCAACGATCTCATATGCTCATTCAATGGACAATACAGATAACTCTGGTTTGGTCTTTTGAGTGTAGTTGTACAAATTTTAAGCTTCCATGGCTATAAGCAGACTTCCCTTTCTCGGTATTTCATGCTCTGTATGAAATGCAATTATTCACTTGATTTTCATACACTACATATTCAAGTTTCTCATGTGTGAGGTTGGGAATCAAATTAGCTTTTACCAATCTTAAGCTCAAAAGACACAAGGCTTAAATTCTTATGAATATGTTGCTAGAAAAGATCACATAGCATCATATCCCAACCAATGTATTTCATAATCAAATCAATAACATCACAATTACATGGTATGACTGTAGAAATTCCACTTAAATACCAGTCACTAGAACAGAAATCCATGAGGATTCTTAATATATAATTTGAGGCATTACCATTTCCATGATTGCTAAGTTACTTCAATTTCACATGAAAATTGCCTCGTTATATTAACAAGAACTACCATAGACTTGAATACTTTCTCTGCCTAGAGAACACTAAATCCTAATGATTTATTCACTTACATGCTGCACATATGCTTCTGGAGGTGTAAGTCCTTCCAAAAGCAGAAAACATGATTAACATTTGACTTCCTTCAATCCATCTCTGAAATAAATGAATGTGGGATTAGCACTTCCTTCCTTATAATATGCAAACACCGGAGCACCGTCTTCCTTCATGCTTTCGCCAACAAAACTGTTAAAATACAAATCATAACTATCGATTAGATTTGATTGTGATCAAAGTAACACTCAACCAGTCCTTAATAAGATTATATTTCATTTTCTGTTCCATTTAGAAAATTGAAATACAGATCGAGAAATGAATAGCATAAGAAAAATTCTAGGGGCTTAATTTGACTCATGAACTATATTAAATTCTTTTTTTTACTAAAAATAATTTGCCTGATAGTTGAATATACTGTAACTGTAACTGTGATTCCTTAATCCATAAATACAAAATAAAACAGATGATTGTTTAGCAAAAAGATGGGGGTTTAAAAGATGTTAAACAAGCAAGCTGACACTTACCATGATCAGAATTAGAATTTGAAAAAACACATCCACTTTCAGAATCAGAATTCAGAAAAACACATACACTTTCTTCTCTATTCTCTATTTCATGTTTGTATCAGTATTTTCTATAACATGAACTGGAAGTTCAAAGACCACTTACAATTGAAAGTCACTCAACATGGAAAGAAGCCATTTAACAGCTCCTTCCACATTTTTCATAAATTCCTCTCGCCGATCTTCAGGCAGCTTCTGTGTGACGTTCTTGACATATCGCTTAATGTATGCCCCAAACGTCTTCTTATCAAAAGGAGGTTGCTCCTACCAAAATCACGAGAGGAGCAACATGGGATTTTTTGAAACAAAATACTACAAATACAAAATTTCCAAAAATTCCAAGGCATTTTTACAATGCACAAAATTGCCGTTACCTGAAGCCGAAAGGTATCGACAATGTCAACAACTTTAACCGCTTGGTCCTCTACAGCTTCATTTCCCTCCTCTGCAGAGGGGTTAGCTCCAATGTCCACATCAATCGCCCCTTTAACAACCCACTGCAAAAGAAAATTCAAAATTGTCATGATTCCTTAAATAATATACTATTACTACACGTATCTATAGTGCCACAGCCCAATGCAATACTTTTACCTTTCCTTCAACTTCCCATAGTACTCCATTCTGAATCTCATTGTATGGAAATGAATCAGAAAGAAGCTCGTCACCTGTAATAAAAAATACCATCATATACCTAAACCACATAAACCCTTTCATGAAATACCAATAATTAACAGACTCTATTCGCAAATCTCAAATTTTTTCTCATAACATACCAAAAAAAACGAAACCTAAATTATCTTCCCAAGTACAAATTAAAGTTTTTTAATTTTATTTTCAACTATAGTGAATCCTTAACAAGCTGGAGTAATCTGAATCCTTAACAAAGATTGAGTAATCTGAGTAAAACCCAAGATACATCCAAGATATATCCAGAGAATCAAATCGATGTCACCATAATATTAAGAGATCAAATTTTCCTCTGCCACTTCAATATTAAGAAAACATCCAACAACAACATACCCATAAGTCTTATACAGCTTTCTAGCTAATATACTGATCAAATCTTCATGATGCCACTATAAAAACAAGGTCAAATATCTTTGATGCCACGATAATATTAACAGTGACAATGTCAAATATCCTTGATGCCATAAGTCTTATACAGCTTTCTAGCTAATTATACTAATCAAATCTTCATGATGCCACTATAAAAACAAGGTCAAATATCTTTGATGCAACTATAATATTAAGAGTGAGAATGTCAAATATTCTTGATGCCATTATTAAGAGTAAGAAGGTCAATGCCACTATTAAGAGTAAGAAGGTCAAATATCCCTGATGCCACTAGTAATAGCAAGAAGAAAATATCCTTGATGCCACTATTAATAGCAAGAAGAAAATATCGTTGAAGAAAATATCTCTGATACCACTATTAACAGCAAGAAGGTCAAATCTTCTTATACCACTATAAGACCACCATAACACCCAGAGGATTAAATCTTCTAGGATTAAATATTCTGGCTACCATTATAACACCATAACACCATGGCTATATCTGTAAGCAGTGGCAGTAAGAAGTTCTTATAGTGGCAGTAAGAAAGAGATTTGATTTTTGATTTTTTCCCTGTTGTTTTCAGAAGATTTAATCTAATCTGTACTTTTACTTTTAGCTTCAGCACTTTATAAGACTTATTTATTGGGTATATTTGACTTAAAAGTTGTTAGATATAGGCATGGCGTTATAGTGTTACAGTGGCAGCCAGAATATTTAATCCCAGAAGATTTAATCCTCTGGGTGTTGACCTAAAAGTTGTTTTGTTAGATATAGCCATGGTGTTATGGTGTTATAACTTATAATGTTACAGTGGTAGCCAGAATATTTAATCTCAGTAGATTTAATCCTCTGGGTGTTATGGTGGTCTTGTAGTGCACTATAAGAACAAGAACTTCTTACTGCCACTGCTTACTGCCACTATAAGAACAAGAACTTCTTACTGCCACTGCTTTACTGCCACTATAAGAACAAGAAGATTAAGAACAAACAAGAAGATTAAAACCTATTAAAACCTATAAAACCCGTGTATCTATAAGACGCAGTGTATATAAAAGTATATCTAACAACTCACAAGTCAGATTTAACCTATGAAAAAACCTGCACAAAATAAGACACCTGCTATTACCACTCTTACCACTCGTAAAAAATAAAACATGTTCTTAAAAGTTGAACCAAAATAAATGAAAAAACAAACCATGCTTTGAAACACTGAAACTACCAACCTAAACCTTAAACTTAACCCATCATATTACCAGATTTCAAACTTCTTCCCATTAAATACACATTAACCCATCATATTATCAGATTTCAAACTTCTTCCCATTAAATACACATTAACCCATCATATTACCAGATTTCAAACTTCTTCCCACTAAATACACATTGCATCATACACCCAAACCATACTTTTTCTCATAAAATACAGATATTCAGATCCATTTTCCGGCCAAACCTTAAAATTCCCTTCCTACAATACACAAAGCCAGACACCCATACGCACAAAAACTCAAGCAAGAGTTTCTCACATTAATAGGCCTCAACTTATTAAATTCTTTTGCATGGAGATTTCAGAACCACCCATAAATTAACAAACAGTGATGAACCATAGAATTGCGGGAACAGAGAGGTTCACCTGTGATAATGTCCCGGTATACAATCATCCTTGCAAGCTGATTCTGCTGAGTTTCCTTTGGTGTGATGAGAAGTAACAATGAGAAGTAACAAACAGACGGTATGTTTCAAAGTATCAAATTCTGCCGACAGAAATGGGCGTGTAAGTCCAGAAGGTTCGAAAACACTCCAGACGTCGATTACCATCTGCGCCACAACCCAGGTGTGATTTGGAACCGCGATGGCAGAAGTCGGTAATTGAGGTTGTTTAATAATCCAAATAAATCATAAGCTAGCTAGAGCTTTGGTTTGATATATATCTTACCTAGTTAAACACACATGAATATCATTAATTTTTTAATAATTGGAACGCCCTTTTTTTTTATCACTAACACAATTATTTAAATACGTTTTGGGATAATTTTGATTCATTTATTGTACATTTTTTTTTAACCACATGGTGAAACGGTAACTATCAAGCCTAATCCAGGAGAGACCCGGGATCAAACCTCATATTTGGCCTAAAACACCAAGAGTATATCCAACCACCTGTAAGTCGGGTATACTAAGATCCTATGATTTTAGCAAGAGCAGACTCGTCGGGATCCTATGATTTTAGCAAAGGGGAGATCCGCCCCTCTAGCCGCCACCATAACAGGGCACTGTACTCCGTGAGATTTGAACTTCGGTCTCCTGGGCTGCGCCCAAGAAGACCTACCGTCAAACCGCACATCACTGCACTTCATTTATTGTACATTTAACTATTTAATATAGTTTTTTTTGTGGGTAACATTACTATCATTATGGCCAGAGAAATTATAATGGGAATTGAACTTTACTTAATGGTGTAAAACTTTTCACTTTCTACTATTGAATCTAATTCTTTCGGGCTAAACTTCATTTAAGATACGTGTTTTGTTAAGTTTATAATCAAGTTTTTATTTGTGCTATAATATAATTCAATAATGGAATTATATAACTTAAATGGTTGAGAAACATTGATAGGTATCAATTCATGATAAACATAAAAACACTTATTTTACCATAAATGTCAAATTACCAAGATTATAAAATCATAAAAACTAAATAAATTATAATTTATTATTATTAATAATTATTAATTATAAAAAGAATTAATATATGAGTTACATATATATTTACATTTAAAAAACATGTAACAAGATTCTTAATCATGAAGATTCACCCCCACTTACCCATGGAGATTCATAACCTATAAATAGGCTTTGTTACAATATCATGGCTTATTAATACCACATGCTCAAAGAACCACAACTCTATGGCACTTGTTCATATGACATTTTTTTTAATTAATCAATTTAATTAGAAGAGAAGAAATGACATAATTGCTTTGGAGATTAATCTCAACCTTTGATGAGGAGGTTATTCCAACTTGGTTTAATTTTCCCAAGTCTTTCTCTTTTGAAGGCAAACTTGGTATGAATTATGTTTTAGGGAACGAGTTGATCGAATTTTGATGGCCTTTGCAGGAGGGGGAGCGGGCACGACCCTCTCTTACCTTGCAACAGTTAAGGGTACAACCCATGGAGGTCTAGTAATACCATCCCAAGCTCCGATAGCCAATAGGACAAGCGAGTTAGGGATTGAAACCATGCCACCTAGCAAGGAAGGAACCCTCACCATGCTCCATGAAATGATGCACAATTATTGCCAAAAACTAACACATGTATCCCAAAGGTAGCTACAATGCTGATCTATGAGGTAAATTCCAACAAAATTGGTAACAAAATTCAGTGCATGCAAGATCATGTATTGATTGAGAAGTTCCTTGGCCTTTGGCCTTCGAAAAAGGACCTTGATCTAGTGGATATAAAGAAATTGGCAACCATGCAAGGATGTTGAGCCCAAGTTAGGGTCAAAAGGTTTTTTTATAGCAATCTTTTACAATCTTGAGGGCCATAACAAGATCTTCCAAGGGGGTCCCTATTTCTTCAACATCGTCAACCTTTACCTGCACATCTGAAAGGAAAGGTTCAACCTTGACAAGGAGGATTTTTCCTCTACCTTAGGGTGGATTTGATTATATTCCCTACAATAAGAGTTACGGGATCCAGAGACATTGGAGGGCATAGGCAACATGTTAAGCTCAATCATGATGTGTTTAGAGGCCACGAAGCAAGGCTACCATACCTCATTCACAAGGATCTATGTCTACATGGACATCTCAAAGCCCTTGCCAAAATATATCAGTAGAAGTCATGAAGACAACACATGGAGCAACCAATAGACTATGAGCATGTCTCACCTCCCTGTAAGAAGTGCCATGAGCATGGTCACCTCTTAAGGGATTATCTATTAAACAAGCTATTAAAATTGACAATTAGGGCCAAATTCCACCTTAGGACAACTCATATCATGGAGATGATTATTGCATTGGATTCCTCTTTTCGAGAGGTCCAATTTTTATATAAACATCATCTCATTATGACAAGCAGAAATGGAATTTTGAACTTATTCTCTCTCATGCACAAATTGTTAGGGTCAGCCTCACTCAAATGTAGGCTCATAAGCCCAATAGATGTGTCTCCTCACCCTCAACGAAGTGTATAAATAGGAGTGACCTCTCTCCTCATTTGGACATCACTCATCTCATCACATATCTCTCTCTCTCCTCTCTTGATTGGTTTGTACAACTTGGCAGCAGCCTTCTCTACTTCACGAGTGTGAAAGAAGAAATTTCTAGTTTGTTTGCTCGCCGAAAATTTCAGAAAACAAGACATCATTGATCAACTTTGACTTGGGTGATTTTGACTAGCGTTGACTTCATTATTGTGGGAAAAATTTCGATTTCTGAAGGTCACATTTATTGGCACATTTTTGAGAAGTATGGGACAATTTAACTAGGGTTGACTTCATATTTGACCGCAAAATTTACAGTAGTATTTTCTCTCTCCTTTGACTGGTTTGACCAATCTATTTTGAGCTAACTTTGACCCTCTTGGAAGGCTGAATTTATCTATTATTGACTGAGCTGCTTGGAGGACATTTTGAAGCTTCTTTGACCATCGTTGACTTTCTAGTTAGGGCTGCAATTAATTGTTGATTTGACAAGACTATTTTGGGCAAGTTAATTTGTTATTTGGACTCTCTCTATCTGTTGAACTATTTAAGAATAATAAGAATATTTGATCAAAGGGTTTCCCCACATTGGGGTTTTCCCTAGCATTCGCCACATCTTGCATTGTCTTGTCTTGGCTTTTCTTATGCACATGTTTTTATGTTCTATATGCATTTACTGTCAATGTGTTTAAGTTAATGTGATTGCTACTAGATATAATTGAAAATTGTCATTGGGATGATAAGAAACATTGAAGTAAATTGTGCTAAAGCATAGAACATACCATTGTTAAAATTAACATGATATCATAGCTCAAGTGAAGACAAAGCCCAAGTAAGAGTGAGGAAAAGCAATCACTAAGGGAAGCTATTGGACAAGGACTTAGAACTAGTCCCAATGACAACTACATCTTTCCTCAAATCCAAGGACAAGCTTGAGGAAAAATCCAACTATCATGCATGGAAAATGTCTTTAGATCTGACATTGGAAAAAATGGAGAAAGCCCGATGGTTGGAAAAAGGATGGGGAAAGAGGAATTTCACCACACTGTTCGAGGCAAGAGAGCTTTCAGGTGGCTAATAATGCACCTTATCTGATTTGGACAAGTTTTATATGTTTTCAGCCCCTCTCAACGCCACGGACACATTAGTGCTATCCATTTCTCCATCTGAGGTCTTTATTTCACAACCATTGTCCAAAATGGAGTTATAGGCCTCTTTTGATGCACTAATGATTCTATTCTATTATTTTCATGCCATTTAATATATGAAGGCCTCCCCATTGATCAAGCAGGGCCTAGAGACGTATTTCGAGTTGGACGAACTCCGTTATCGAGTCTTGGTGTTTTATTGTCATCCTTTTATGTGTTCCTTCTTCTTTTATGTGTGCACATTAAATTTTTGTGTCAAGCTGCAATTCTTACATGTGATTCTTTTCATACATCTATAAGCAAGAGATCCCTGGATCAAGTGGTATCAGAGCAGGGCTTTTTAGATGTGAATTGCATGTTTGTATGCTAGCAAGAAACAGGCTCCAAAGAGGCGAAGTGAACTAGA
This sequence comes from Pinus taeda, assembly GCA_000404065.3. NCBI lineage: Eukaryota > Viridiplantae > Streptophyta > Pinopsida > Pinales > Pinaceae > Pinus > Pinus taeda. The sequence continues at coordinate 15,105 of APFE030133574.1, forward strand.
ACCTTTCGATCTTGAAGCAGGGCGTGCACATCGAAGGAGAAACATGGAAGACGAGGTTCATCTTAAAGAGGAGTGTAATTTCAAAACGACCTTCTATTGAATGGTAGAGAATATCAGTAAGTTGGTTTTAAGGTTAGAGAAAGTAGAAGAGAGAAACCCAGAAGAAAAAGGTTTGGAACATGGGAATGGTGGAGAAGAACCCCCTCCTTCTCCTTCCGGGAGTGAAGGTTCTCCTTCCTCTCACCACCATAATTGTAGAAATTCAAAGGATGCATCTAAGAAACCTTTCTTTAAATTAGATGTGAAATTTGATCTTCCCATGTTAAATGGTGAAAGTAATGCAGAAAAGCTTAATAATTGGATTAGGCAGATTGAGGTCTATTGCAGGATTCAGCAGATCGTGGAGGATGAGGCAAAGCTTCAGCTGGCCTCTCTATGGTTGAGCAACACCACTCTCGTTTGGTGGGAGAGCAAATTGCAGAGTAGTAAGAATGTGGGTAAACTCTTTTTCTCATGTCCTGATTTTATTTCTTCGTTAAAGGAACAGTTTATCCCTTAGGATACAAGCAAAAAGCTTTAATGAATTGGCAGTATTTAAGGCAAGGCAAAGGTCAGGATGTTCAAAGTTTTACAGGGGAATTTAGAAAGCAAGCATTGAATTTGGGTATTGCACTTGATACACCTGAAGTTGTAACTAAGTATATTGGCTCATTGCGTAGTTATATTAGGCATTCATTGATGTTGTTTGAACCAACCACTATTGACTCAGCCAGCATGAAGGCAACTCATATTGAGAACAGGGGCAAAAACGAAAGGGATGATCATTCCATAAAGCCACCATTCAAACAGCCCAATGGCAAATCAAAAGCAAAATGGAAAGGAAAAGAGAAGAAGATGGAAACAGCGAAAGAAGGAGAATGACCTTATTGCAATCACTACAAAAAGGAAGTCCATGATGATGATCACTGTTGGAAACAACACCTAGAAAAGCATCCAAAGAAGTATGGAGGAAAAGGGAAGCAGAAGACAGTGGCAACGGTGCAGCAAGACCTTGGATCAGATTCTGGAGATGAAGTGTTGATCACAGCCGTGGGAACAAAAGGTACTCTTGCACCTCATGTTAATTTTGAATCACATGAAGGCACCAGTTCTGTAAATGAGTCCCTTCCTAATGACCGAAAGAGAATTGAACTGTTTCATATCAAAGTTGTTGTAAATCATACTAAAATTGAAACTTTGTTTGATACTGGGTCCCAAGCAAACTTAATTGCAAAATCCTTAGTAAAGAAACTTGGCTTAGAAACAAAACCACACTCGAAACCTTACCCACTTGGATGGATACATGATAAAGCAAAACTGAATGTAACCAAACAGTGTAAAGTCAAATTTGTGATTGCTTCTAAGCTAGTAGACAAATTAGAACTGGATGTAATACCATTGGATATCTATGGCATGGTGTTAGGGAGCCCATATCTGTATGATAGAAAGGTAGTCTTTTTCCGTCATGAAAACAAATACCAAATCACAAAAGATGGGGTAGAATATATAGTAAGGGCTCATCAAAATAAAATCAATGCTGGCCTTGTAAGCGCTGGACAAATGAAAAGACTAGTGAATTCCAGTAAGGGTTGCATGCTTATGGTCGTAAGGGAAAAAGAGGCAGAATTCGCTGATGCTTTCCAAGGCTGTGATCAGGAACATAAACAAGAATTATTTGAATTAATTTCTAGTTATTATGAGCTGTTTCAGGAACCGAAGGGATTACCTCCAAAGAGGGAAATCCAACATGAAATCCATTTGCAACATGATGCTCCCTTGCCAAATATTGGCATGTACAGGATGTCGACTATTGAGATGGAGGAAATCAAGAAACAAGTACAGGAATTGCTGGACTAAGGAGTCATCAGGCCAAGCACTTCTTCATGTGGTTCACCGATTGGCTTAGTCCCAAAGAAAGATGGCACGTGGAGGATGTGTGTGGATTACCACGCACTAAACAAAATCACAATGAAAAATCGCTACCCTCTTCCACGCATAGATGATTTATTAGATCAATTAAAGAATGTTGTTTATTTCACAAAATAGGATTTGCGTAGTGGTTATCACCATGTTCGAATTGCAGAGCAGGACGTGTGGAAAACTGCCTTCAAGACCAAATAGGGGCTGTTCGAATGGATGGTGATGCCATTCAGACTTAGCAACGCTCCAACCACTTTTATGAGGGTCTTGAATGATCTCTTTCAGCCTTTCATTGATGAATTTATTCTTGTATATTTAGATGATATACTTGTCTTTAGTAAAAATTGGGTTGAACATGTGTGTCATGTAAAGAAAGTGCTTGATGTACTGAAAAAAGAAAAACTCTTTGTAAAGTTGTCAAAGTGTGAGTTCGGGAAAACCTCTTTGGGTTACCTAGGTCATATTGTTGGTCATGGCTATTTAAAGATTGATCCCTCTAAAGTTGAAGCAATTGTAAATTGGCCTAAGCCTACTAGTGTAACCAAGGTCCGCAGCTTTTTAGGTATAGTCCAGTACTGGAGGAGATTTATTGCTAATTTCTATGTTATTGTAGCACCTTTGCACATATTGACAAGTGTGAAATAGGTCTTCCAATGGGGAGGAAGAAAACAAAATTCCTTTGAAACATTGAAGGAAAAGATCAGCACTGCACCAGTCTTAGCCTTACCCGATCTCCAACAGCCATTCGAGATCGAAACTGATGCAAGCAATTATGCCATGGGAGTTGTATTGATGCAACAAAAGAAGACAATTTGTTACCATTTTGAGAGTTTTTCTCAAGTTGTGATAAACTATCCCACTTACGATAGGGAGCTTTATGCCTTGGTGTAGAGTGTGAAAAAGTGGAAACACTACCTGATCGGCAAGGAGACCATCATCCATATGAATCATCAACCCTTGCAGTACCTTCAGTCACAAACCAAGTTGTAGCAATCTCGTCATTTCAAGTGGATGGGTTTTCTTCAACAATTTCATCTGGTAATAAAGTATAAGAAGGGCACTAGCAATAAAGTGGTCGATATGTTATCTCACCCTCCTATCTCTGCTTCTATTATTTTGCATAATGCTTTGTTGTATTTTGAAATTTATGCTGAACAATATGCTAAGGTTCATGACTTTAAGGAGATTTATGCAAAACTAACCCATGGTTCACAGGTGGAAAACTATCACTTGCAGGGGAAATTGTTGTATCACCTTGGTAAATTGTGTATTCCCATAGGGGAAAAGGTACATGTAATTCAAGAAGCCCACACCTCTCTTGTGTCTGGACACTTTGGTGTCGAAAAGACTTTATGTCATGTACACATATTTTTCTTTTGGCTTCATATGAAAAACATTGTGACTCGCTATGTAAAGGGTTGTGTGATATTGTTATGTTTCAAAGCCCTCTAATAGAAAACTCTCGCTCTACACACTACTCCCTATTTCGAGTCGTCCATGGGAAAGTGTATCAATGGACTTTGTAGGAGGTTTGCCTTTGTCTAGGAAGAGTCACGACTATTTGTATGTCGTCGTTGACCGTTTTAGCAAGATGTATATTCTTATGCCTTGTAAAAAGCAGATTACTGTAGAGCAGACTGCTTCTCTTTTCTTTCAGTATGTTTGGGTTCATTTTGGATTACCCACATCAATTGTGTCAGATCAGGACTCTCGCTTTCTTGGAGAGTTTTGGACTAGTTTGTGGAAGATGATGGACACCAAACTGAAAAGAAGCATGACATTCCATCCACAGGCTGATGGATAGACAAAGGTTGTAAACCATACCATGGTACACTTGTTACGAGGCTATTGTGGGAAACATCCCAAGTTGTGGGATGAACATCTCCCATATGTACATCATTCCTACAACCGAGCAGTGCATTCATCTATGCAATGTTCACCATTTGGGACATGCTTTGGTTACCTGTCAAAGGGACCTATTGATATGGTCTTTGGAAAGGAAGATGGCTCCAGTGGACGTAATGATAGGGACAAAGCTCAACAGCTCATTCAACGAAGCCAATTGATTCACTAAGCAGTACAAGAGTAGTTGGAGAAAAGTCAAACTCGTTACAAGGCTCGACATGACAATCACCGAGTCAACCACCAATTCCAAGTGGGCGATAAAGTGTGGTTCCACATCAACAAGGATAGGATGAAGGGAGAAGGGAAGAAGTTGAGACCAATCCGATCTAGTCCATTCACCATATTGGAGAAGATTAGAAACAATGCCTTTCGTCTTGATTTTCTGATTTATATGCAGATGTACTCAGTAGTGAATGTAGAGAACTTAAAGCTGTATAAGCCACCATTTATCATGGAAACAGATGAGGTGGGCGCAGTTCCTACAGTTGATGATTTTGCACCAGAATATCTCGATGAGTTACTGGAAGACATCATCCTTGACAGAAGGACCAGGACTTCACGGTGAGGAGATGTGGAATACCTTCGAGCGGGTTTTAAGGGAATGCACCCTAGCAAGGCAAAATGGCTGGAGAAGGAAAAGGTGAGGGAACAATTCCCTCACTTGCAAATTAACTAATGAAAGCTTTTTGCAGTCCAAAAGCTCCTTAATGGGGAGGATTGATCTAGGTGGATCTTTAGATACAATGGCATGGAAAAGCTCAAAATTCAAAGTGGCAGAAAGGCAAGTATCTTGATATCAGATCGAAGTGCTCGTCACCCTGATCCTAACGGCTTGAACGACACTCCAATCCGAGTCCGGATGATGAAGTTGTTGCAGAAAGAGTTTGCCTTATTTCCTTTGAAAATGAGGCATTTTCTCTTAAAAATGGCTTTAAGATTTTAAAAGGCAAAATCACAATCGGAGGGTCCAAAGGGGCAGACTTAAGGAGCACCAGCAGAACCACCCGATCAGTGATCTCCGATTAAATCAGAGTTGGGAGCAAGTGATCAACGATATTGAGATGATCGGAATTGGTGAACGGAGAGTGTTTAGATCGGCCAAACACAAGGCACAATATTAGGACCTTCGGGCCATTATGATTTTGATCTTCCAATCAGTGACGGGCAATCTTAGTCGTCGGATCGGGAAATAGATCAACAACTAGGATTAAATCAGCGATTGACGGATCAGAAAATCGGCGATTGGCGGATCGGTAAATCGGCGATCGACAATTCCCCGTGATATGGCCAATGAACAACGATAGCAACATGCGATGCAATCTCAGTCGTCCGATCAAGGATCAGATCAATGACCAAGATTAAATTAGTGGATCAGCGATTGACAGATTGGCGTATTAGCGATCGGTGATTCCCGATAGACAGGGCTGATGACATCAGTGATAAGGATCAGACTTGATGGATTTATAGGTCTGATTTGATAAATTTTGAGGTCCAGCCTTTCAGATTTTTCAAAAATTTTCAAGGTTTTTTGTGTATATCGCTTGAGTGGAAAAAAGGCTATTTTAGAGGGTTTGTTGTGCCCACCGAACCTTCTACCTAACGACTTCCATTCTGAACGAACCAACCTTTGATTGTTAAGCGGCCTTTGTCCTAAATGACACATATAAAGCCCAATGGTTGGAAAAAGGACAGGGAAAGAGGACTTTCAGCATGCTGTTCGAGGCAAGAGAGCTTTCAGGTCGCTGATAATGCACTTGTCTGATTTGGACAAGTTTTATATGTTTTGCAGCCCCTCTTAATGCCATGAACGCATTAGTGTTGTCCATTTCTCCATTTGAGGTCTCCATTTCACAACCATTGTCTAGAATGGAGGTACAAGCCTCTTTTGATGCACTGATGATTTTATTCTCTTATTTTCATGCCATTTAATATATGAAGGCCTACCCATTGATCGAGCAGGGCCCGAAGACGTAGTCCGAGTTGGACGAACTCCGTTATCAAGTCTTGATTTTTTCTTGTCGTCCTTTTATGTGTTCCTTGTTCTTTTATGTGTGCACATTAAATTTTTGCATTAAGCTGCAATTCTTACATGTGATTATTTTCATACATCTATAAGTGGAAGATCCCTGGATCACTTATGAAGTTGGGATTTATAAGGAGTGATGTTGAACCAAACATATACTTTAAGGTTGAAAAGGACAAGCCCCTCAATCTGGTCCTTTATGTGGATGATCTCTTTCTAACAAGTGATGACCCTCTCATTCATCAATGTAAGAGGGAGTTGGCTTCTGAGTTCGAGATGAAGGACATGGGTTTGATGCATTACTTCCTAGGGCTGGACATCTAGAAAAATCCAAGTGAGATTTTCCTTTCTCAAGGAAAAGACATTTGAAGCTACTTGAGAGATGTGTGATGGTCGATTGCAAGTTTGTGACTACTCCGATGGAACAAAACTTTAAGAATCTATGTGGAAGTGTTGCTGGGCCTAGATTAGCAAACCCTTCCAAGTATCGTCAACTTGTGGGAGCCCTAATGTTCTTGGTCAACTCCTGCCCTGACATATTCGTTTCTGTGAACATGTTGAGTCAATTTATGGTCGAGCCTCATCACATTCATTGGATTGCTGCTAAGAATCTCTTGAGATATCTTCGGGGCACAATCCACTATGGACTGAGATACATTGCCGAGAACTTGAGGCTACATGGATATTCAGATTCTGATTGGGATGGTAGTGAGGCACATTCTAAGAGCATGTTTGGGTGGTGCTTCTCTTTAGGGTCTAATTCCATATCTTAGATGAGTAGGAAGTAGAAATCGGTTGCACTAAGCACCGCTAAGGCCAAATACATTACTGCGAGTATGGCCTGTTGTGAAGCAGTTTGGTTGAGGAAGCTCTTTAGTGAGCTATTTGAGCACATGATGGATACCATTGTGACCTTATGCAACAACCAAAGTGGGATTATCCTATCTGAGAATCCTGTATTCCACAACCACTCCAAGCACATTGATATCAGGTACCACTTTATTCAGGATATGGTACAACAGGGAGCAATAAGGCTCCAACACATTAGGACAGATGAGTAGGTCACAAACATTCTCACGAAGCCTTTGGGGAAGATAAAATTATTAACCTTCCGAGAGAGACTTGGAGTTGTGGAACAAACCTCTTATGAGGGTCCCATATGAGTTGGACACAGAGCTCTAGGAGCTCTTGGGGGCTTGGGGCACTTCTTAGAGCTATGAGCAACCATAGGGTGAGTGGTTCACCTTCCCCTAGTTGTGTGCTAGATATAGGGTGAGTGGTTCACCTTCCCTTATGATACCCCATTATGGTTGACATGTGTGTAGGGTGAGCGGTTTACCTTCCACTACCTGGACACATGCATGTAGAGTGAGTGGTTCACCTTCCCCTACGATTGACATATGTATAAGATGAGTGGTTCAACTTCTCCTATGGCATATGAGAAGGATGAGTGGTTCACCTTCTCCTATCGATGCCCCAACACACATCCTATCCATAGAGTCTGAGACTCATGGTAAGTACCTCTTATTTGGCCAATGAGTTGGGAAAAGATGGTTAGGAACCACAATGCTATCAATGGATGCATCATGTACTTCTGGACTCCCTGTGGCTAGGATGCATGGTGTTCAACAAATTGATCTGGGATCAAGGACTGATTTTTGTGAGTGGGGAGTGGTATGATCTTATGACTCACTCTCAATCACTTCTTCTTCATTATTACTTCATGGCTCAACATAAAGTATATATCGGTGGACATATATCTAGTCTCAAAATCTCTGGTAGCAGAAAGTAATGAAATTCAAGCAATAATCCTCCCAAGCCATCACTTGAACCACTTACCTATATTCCTCGATTTGGATTGGGGGGAAAGTCCACTAAAGAGGCCTTTTTCAGGTTGAATCCTTCTAGCTAAGACATGCCTCATTCTTGACCGACATCGAAAAATGTTGGTTGGAAACTCCCATTGCTAACAGATATATCATGTACAATTTTCATCATAAATTAAAACTTATCAAATAGTGTCTAAAAGACTGGAACAAGAAGTAGTTTAGAAACATTCATAAAGCAAAAAAGCAACTCCAAAAGGAAATGGAGGAAACACAACAATAAAGCATGACAAAGGGAAAATATAAAGAACTAGCAATCAAATAAACTATAATTTCCTTGATGCGGGAGAAAAGATAATCTTAAGAAGAAATCTTATGGAGGAAGAAATCATGAATCTAGTGCCTAATGGAAGGAGATAAAAATTGAAGTTTATTCGACAAATTGGTGATCCAACATAGACAACACAACCATATCACATGCATAAAGGATCCTCAAGTTAACAAGTTGGAAAACCACCAGGATATAGAGGAAGAACTCAAGTCATACTATTTGAATATGCTCGTAGAACCTAGACAAGATAAGAGGTTAGTGATAGGAAAAATAAAAAGGTACATCCCAAGAATCATCACCCTAAAACATAACACTTTTCTCATAAGTTAAATATCTATACATGAAGTGGAACAAGGAGTCAAAGAGATGTAGAAAGGCACAACTTTAGCCCTTGACATTTCACAATGGACTTCTTTCAAGCACATTGGAACATTCTCGAGCATGATATATGGAGGGTGGTAGAACATTCATGAAGATATACCTTATTTCTAGTTGTTTTGGATGCCACCTTCATCACCCTAGTCTCAAAAGACAATAAGGGGGAAAGTTCCTTTACCTACCATCCTATTTCTCTCGGTAATGTCATTTATAAAATAATTTCCAAGGTGTTTTCCAATGAACTGAAGCCCATCCTTATGAATATCATTTTAGAAGAGTAGAATAGGTATGCAAAGGGTAGGGAGATCATAGACACCAACTTTATTTCTTGTAAACTTATTCATTCACTCAACATAACAAAAAAACCAAGTATGCTCATTGAATTGGACTTTTCCAAAGCCTTTGATAGAATAAGTTGGAAATACATGTATCACATGCTCATCACTTTTGGATTTTGAGAAAAATGGATATATTGGGTCTTAACCCTCATGTACAAGTCCTTTTATGCTATATTAGTCAACAAATCTCCCTCAAACACCTTATCCCTTTCTAGGGGTATTCTAAAAGGGGATCCTTTATCTACCTTCTTATTCTTGCTCATGACTGAAGGGCTGAGCAGATCCATTAAAGCTGCTATTAACCTAAACCACATTAAAGGTGTCCATATCCACAACGAATCTTCCCCTTCCTCTCATAAAAAATTTGTGGATGACACCTTACTCATGGGTCATCCCTCTCCCAGTGAAGTGAAAGCTTTCCAAAAATAGCAGTTCCAAGAAGCCTCGGGCATGGAGATCAATGCATCAAAATCTCAGATTTTCTTCTTCAATACCTCATTGTCCTTTCATACTCATATCTCCTATACTTTACATATCCAAATATGCTCTCTCCCTTCCAATTACCTTGGTGCTCCGATCCAGCCAAATTTGAGAATAAGCTATCAAGTCTGACTTTCAAAGCTCTTAATTTACATAGAAGATTCACTATTCTAAAAATTGTACTTTAAGTGATGCCTCATACCTATTTTATGCAGTGTCTACTCCTAAATTTGTACTATTTTTTTTTAAATATTCAACACTTTTTCTTATGGGGAGGAGAAAAAAGGAAGAGAAAATGGTCACTAGTTGCATGGAGTAAAATCTACTTGCCCAAGATAAAAAGGGGACTAGGATTACGTGACCTAGGCTCGCTAGCGAGAATTATGGCAACTAAGACTTGGTAGAAATGGCTCACAAATCCCAATTATCAAATGGGAAGGATGTGGTGCGTCAAATATATAGCCAATGCGGTAGAAAAAATCTGACAAGATTAGAAGGGAACTTGAGAGGATCCCAAATTTGGACTAATACATATAATAATGACTTAGTTCAAAAACACTGCTTGTGGGAAATCAAAGAAGGGTAAACGACTTTGTTTTGGGAGGACTTATGGAATCAATTCCTCACATTAGCTTAACCATATCGCTATTAATAATTAAAGGAGTGGGAAATGGCTAGAGGATAGTTGACTGTTGCAAATTACTATCAAGACACAATTTTCCCTAGATCACGGTGAAAATGGAAACCAAAAGAACATTGGAATTATAAGGAATCAAGTAGACTTGGAAGAATTGCACTCAAAGCTTTAAGAGTGACCAACTAAATTTGAGGAGGGTCCTCATGAAATCAGATGGGGCTATAAATTTGATGGTAACTTCAACCTCAAAGAGGCATACAATCTAGCTTTTGAATATGCAAATATCCCATAGGAATATCTTTGGAAGAAAATATGAAACCTAAAGAGCTAGCCAAAAATTATATTATTTATATGGATTTTGGGTCAATGTAAGCCCCTCACATGGGAGAAAATAAGACGTTTCAATGGGCCCTCTCATTTCCAAATATGAAAAAGGGATGGAGAAAATTTGAAATACCTCATGGATGAATGATCATATATAGAAAGCTTATGGGATAAAGGGCACAATGTCTTCCACAAATTTGATAGGAAAAGAGGTAACATATTTTCCACTATAATTGAATGGGGGGACAAATGATTCCATAATGAAATCAACAATTGAGCTTAAAAATTTCTTCCAGGTGTCATCTTATGGGAGAGTTGGAAGGAAAGAACAAAATTATATTCCACGACACTGAGTAATATGTTAAGGATGCCTAATAGAGAATTGCCATGAGCACAAAACAACCATTCTTATTGGAAATTGGTGCTCTTAGGATTGCAAGGAAATTCAACAAAAGAAAGAATTCTATGTGCTTTCAGTCTCCATCCCTCCCTTGGTCTACCTTATAGGGCTCTAAGTCACTAAGCTTGTGATAGCTCAATTAAATGCCCCCTCTCCCCCCCCCCCCCCCCATTAGGATCCTTCAAGCTCAATTTTGATGGGGCCTCCAAGGAAACCCTGACCATACTAGCTTTGGAGGGGTAATTCACAATTCACAAGGAGATGCCCTGCATGTATATGCAGGATCAGTAGGCATCGATAACAACAATTATGTAGAGCTATTTTTCTTGGAGTTTGGCCTTGAAATAACCATCAATAAGGAATCACTAACATCAACATTGAGGGACTCGACTCAATCCTCACTATACAAATGATTAAAATGCTCAAGAATGGATCACACCTAGCTAAATTACCAAAATTTGAAGATTGGAGGGAGTCTTAAAAAGGGTGAAGAGGCCAATAACCAAAATTCCAATGGTTATCCCCTCCCACATTTGTAGAATAGGTAACAATGTTGTAATCAAACTAGCCAACACGAGAGTCTCATAGAAGTTCAAGTCCTAAATATTTCATGGGATGAATTTCATATGGAACCTCTCCAAATGAAATGTCAAGAATTATTAAATGTATACCTCCTCTACCCCACATTGGGTGGGAATTATCTACACACTAGGGAATGATGAATAAGTAGAAAAATGGATGAAGCCACTGTTTTCTAGAGGGTGATCACTATAATGGTAATGAAGCCAAGGTCTTATCAAGCTCTTTGGGTTCATGTGATACTTTCTATGGAGTGGGTATCATATGGCTCCTGCAAGTGATGAGAGGATTGATCATAAATATTTGTGATAGCACCATCATAAGGGATGATGCCTTGGATAAGAAGAACCTCCACCACCGATGGGGCCATCATATTATAAGAAGGTTACTTGGAGATATATACATGCATATTGGGGTTTTCTCATTCCAAAGGTGGAGATATTATGAGAACTTTGGTTACTAGAGGAAGGGAGGAATTTTTCCAAGCAGAGCAGTGCACGATGTAGGTAACTTCTCTCAGTTTCTTAGTTTCATTCACTGGTTATTTAAAATTTGGCTCCATAGTTCATATGTTATGTCTAGAATTACTTTTGTTGTTGTTGTATTGGAAAAGTACTGGGTTAATTTTTTGGTTGGTTCGGGGATGCAAATTAGTCTAATAGTCTTTTTGAAATTTGGCACTGGTTGGGGTGGTTATAATTCTTGGGTAAAGTTATTATAGGTTGGTCTTCTCTCTAAGGAGGTGATTTTTGGGCCTTGTATTTCAGAAATGACCCCTAGTGTTAGTTTTATGTTCCATGTTTCAATCTCGGGGATGAATTTTACTCTAGGTGTACTAGGTTTTCTCCACACTGTGTTAATATAACATCCTCCTTATCAACTCGTTTAAATCTCAGTAAAGGTAGTAGGTGTAGCACGTTGGGTCAAACTTGTGGGATCTCTATGGTTTGGAGAGATGTTCTTACTATTCATGTGTATACTGGTGATTTGTCTATTCTCTGTCCTTTCTTCATGGCTAGAGGTTGTTGAGGCCAAATAAATTTTGCTTCTAGTTGAGGTGGTGGAAGGGGATGCGGCTTACACTATACTGCACAAGCCCCAACCTCTTGTATGCAGATTGAGGCAAAGGAAGTCGTTAACAACTACTTTTTATGTACCTTACCAACCGTCCAAACTAAATTAGCCTAAGTTGAGGGAGAAGCACATCTGAGGTGCATGAACATGTCAAATGTAGGCATGCTAAACAAAATGGGGGATTTGGTGCTCGATACTAGTTGCACTTGTACCTGAAAAGCATGATGCATATGTGTAGTTGATGTTTATTGGAAACTAAAGACAATCTGCACGTGGAAGATAGTGTAGGAAAATGGTGAATTGCAATAAAAGACACAAGTCTAGTTGAAGGATATTTAACAACAATTCAATATGCTTGAGCATAAGCTCAATATCTTTACTAAGCACCATGCAAACATTGTGGTCATTGAAATTGAAGTTGAATATGGCCACCATGATACCATTTAGGTGTACTCACCCACCGATTAAATCTGTTCATGCATGTCCTGACGTCTTTTCTTGTTGTTTGCATTGCCTCTGTTTATGTATGTCAATGTTTTTCTTATGCTTATTTATGGTGTATTCGAAGTAAAATATCAGGGAATCCTACCCATTTTTGTTATGTAACTCGGTTTTGGAAAAATAGTCATGGTTTTTACCTATCAAAACAAATTAAGTTGTGCTACTAATCTTGTTTCCATAGAGGCAGGCCAGTAGTAGCAACAAGATAAATCATGGATGTAATTTTATTTTCTGAATCAATACAATGGAGTATAACTTACAAAAAAAATATCAACATTTGATCTCTGAATACTACTAAGAATATTCTAAAATATTTCGTGGAAGTTAAATCCCTACCATCCACCTAATAATTATTGATAATTAAATTAAAATTCTGGAAGTCTTATTCCAACATAGACACGCCTATCGACACAAATATAATTTAAAATATAAAATAAATTTTGTTGAATTTATTTATAATAATGATGATAAACTAATTTTCAATTTATGGTTAAGACAATAACATATAAATCTGGTATATAATATTAGATTATGTTTGTAAGACAAGGAATCTATCTTTACCTAACCAATTGAATTAGTAAAGTCACTAGTTATTATTAATATTGGCTTGCGGGGTTGTGGATATTAACTCCACCTAATGGAGACCTACATACTTTATACCACTATATGTGTGTGTGTGTGTGCGCGCGCAAGGGGGGGGGGGGGGGGGATTTCGAGTATTTAGCATATAAAAAATTACATTAAATTATTTCATAATAATAATTATTTAATTTATGTCTATGGTAAAGCTAGAAACTAAATTATTATATAAGACTCTCTTGTTTGTATTACAAGAGACCTGTCTTTACCTAATGATTTGATTATTAAAGTCACAAGTTATTTCTAGTATTGGCTTGCAGGTTGTTGGTACAAACTCCACCGAGTTTTTTTGGTTAAGGAAAATTATATGGAGATGCACATGCTTTATATCACCTTATGATTGAACATATATATGGATGTTAGTACTAATTCCACATAAATTTTTGGTTTAAAAAAAGGTCTGTGGAGGTGTACATACTCTATACCACTTTACAATTGAACCTATGTGTGTGGGGGGGTCACATTGAGTAAAACATATTACTCAATGTTTCCTCACTTTCACTCTTAGATATATATATATATAATATTTAATATATATATATTATAATATATATATATATATATATAAATACGATATATTACAAAATATTCCCTCAATCCCACCTTCATCATATAACTAATATGTTTTATTCAATGCTTTCCTCGACCCCCACCCTCATTTATCGGTGAGGGTGAGAGTGGGGAGAGATTGGGTAAACCATTTTATGTAACTATAAATGTTGGGAGGTGGGAAAGCATTGGGTAAAACATATTATATATAATATGTTTTACATGATGTTTCCCCACCTCCACACCCTTATAATTTTAACCAATGTTCCCCACCTCCCCATCCTCATAATTTACCCAATGTTTCCTCCCACCATCACCCTCATATATTGATGAAGGTGAGGGTGGAAAAACATTAGTTAAAACATATTATATATTTGGTGGGGTTTAGGAAACATTGAGTGAAATGTATTATATATAGGGTGGGGGTGGGGAAATTGAGTAAAACATATTGTATATAGGGTTGTGGTGGAGAAAAATTGAGTAAAACATTTTATAAGAATGTAGTATGTTTTACTCAATGTTTCACCACCCACACCCTTATATATTATATATAAGCTGGGAGTGGGGCAGCATTCGATAGGGTGGAGGTGGAAAAATATTGGGTAAAATCCACACACACACAAGCGTGGGACTGGGGAAACATTAGGAAAAACATATTATATGATGGTAATAGTGTTACCCAATGTTTCACCACCAACACCCCCATATATTATATATAGGGTGGAAATGGGAAACATTTGGTAAAATATATTATATATATGGTGAGGTTACATAAACATTGAGCAAAACATATTATATGAGGGTAAAATACATTTTACCCAATTTTTTTCCACTTGCACCTTGGGTGGGTGTGGGCATGGGGGTAAGGGGGACATTTACTCGATGTTCACCCCCATCCAAACCCAATGTGTGCGGTGGATTTAGGGAAATAAGAGAGTGGGGGGAGAATTTACCCGATGTTATCCCCACCTCACATAATGTTTCCATTATATATATATATATATATATTATATATATATATATATATATATATATATATTATATATATATATATATATATATATAATATATATATATATATATATAATATATTATATATATATAATCCAATTATTTCTACCACACCCCCACCCTCATTAAACAAGGGGTAAGGGAACATTTGGATAAATGTCTCTCACCCAACCCCATCCAATGTTTTATATATATATATAATGGTTTCCTACACTCTACCCTCGTATATATAATATGTTTTACCTAACGTTTCCCTCCACCCCTATCCATATATATATCTCAAAACACTTTGAAAAAAACATACATCTTAAAACCATAACATTATCTATTAATTATCATTATCTATAAGATAATAATAATAATGATAAATATGAAAGTTTTTATTTTTATATTTTTATCTCTCTTTCATAAATGTATCTTTATTGTATCTATCTTTAAAAGTGGGGATAAAAGAATTCTATCTAATAATAAGACTATTATGTTTAATCCCATTTTAGTTAAACTCTATTTTTTAAAAATTGTTTAGCCTTTGGCCAAAAAGCCATGGAAAATGAACTAAAGGCCAAACTGGGTTTAGGAGATATCATTTTACTTTGGACCATCTTGCTATGCTTAGGATCATTACAAATGAATGCCAAAATAGCAAAATTGATCGCATATGCTGTTTTCTTGACTTTAGGAAAACATTTGACATAGTACTTAGGACAAACCTTTGGAATAGGTTGGAGAGATAAAGGTTCCTTTTGAGTTGATGATTTTGTGACAAGGTTATATTAGAACTTTCTTGCCAAGCTTAATAACACTAAGGATTGGTTAGAAAAAATACTTGCAATATCAGAGTCAAGCAAGGTTTTCCCTTCTCCCCTATCCTTTAGGCATAACTATGATGGCCCAAGAGGAAAATTTTTAATAGCACCCCCTAAATTTATATGTATAATAAATGAACAAATCCCCATGACAAATATGAAAATTTTAAGGCTATTTTATCAATAATATAATATGCATATATAATTCTTTGACAAACCTTTTATTGCATTATAAAATATTGTAAATTCTTAGCAAATATTTCATTGAATTATAAAGTCTTATAAGTCTTAGCAATTTTTTTAATAATTTTTTTTGATAAAGTATAAAACCATGTATATTAGTAGGAAAATATATTAATTAAATTGGAATATACCCAATTTACATGTATGGAAAAAGAAATATATTTTTTCTCCCCTATAGCTGCAACTAGTTGTGTTTGTAAGGGCTCTTACTATTTTCTCTTGCATATCCTTATAAATTTTGATGAGATTTCACCACAAATTGCTTGTATGTGTTGTTCATGATTGCCATTTTTATTAATCTCAAAATATACTAATTTTTCTCTATCAATATGTTTGAATTATTTATTAATAATAGTAAAAATACAAAATATAAACAATAATCTTGTTATTATGAAAATTTCTAAGTACTCAAAAAATAAATGAACAATGAAGTGAACCAAATAACAATAATCACATTATTAGTGCAATTATATTCACTATTCACTATTTCTTAGCATCATGAACATAATATTGATGCTAAAAGAAAAATCTTCTACTATCATATTGGATAAAATATGGGTGTTTATCAATCTCCTAATTCTGATTTTAGTTCTTATTTTCTACATTATGAATATGTTCTTGTCTAGATGGTGTATCATTATAAGCCTCCAAAACATTTGGCATCATATCAAGTTAATTAGAGATTGTATCATTTTTATTATGATTAATGTTTAATCTGGTCAAAACATGTTAAAAAAAAAATTTACACAGGAAAATTTTTATTTTGAAAATTCACTTAAAAACATTCTATCTTAAGTTTAAAATACTAATAATTACAACTAGTTCACCATATGGCATGGAAGCCATTTTATCTAAGGCTTGGAAGCCATGTAGCCTACCCCTTATGGTGGAAGAAAGATGAATCCTCATATTCAGATTAAGAGGACAATGAATCAAATGATGAAATGCTCTTTTCCGATGAGGATTGCGAGGAGATTAGGGAGAATAAAAGTTTAACACTTCACACAGAAAGAGACAATACTACTTTTTAGTTGGGAGCTAGAATCGGAAAATGACGCACTCACAGTCTGTCAGCAACCAATGGTTACTCCTTCACCTAATGGGTGGGTGGAAGTAACCAAAAAGAGAAGGGAAAAAGGTAAATCCGAAAACCAACCCCAAGATAAGTGATACTTTTGTTTCTTTTACTATGTTTACCTTGATATCTCCTTACAATTTGCTTTTGGCCTCTATATAAAAATCAGGCCTTTAGATAAATACTATAAACTCTATGTAAACTCTTTTTAATTAATGACATCCTATACATAAATTTACCCAAAAAAATAACTAGTTTACCATATTTAAATACATTCCCATTAAAAAACTAAAATTAAAAAATAATAAATCTTTAATTCTATTTTTATTTTAATTCAAAAAATAATAAATAAAAAATAAATCTTTAATTCTATTTTTATTTTAATTAAAAAACTAAAATATTGTTTAATTTTAATTTCTTGTGGAAAACTTTCTATATATATATATATATATATATATAATTTTTTTTTTTCTTTCTTTCTCGGAAAAATTTAAAATTTATAATCTATGTTATATGGTTTTTGGAATGATGAAAACATTTGGAACATGAATATGAGTACCTAAAATTTTTTAGAAAATTCATTTAAATTTGCAAGAAAATATCAAATTCGGAATTGTAATATTATATGTTTAAAAAATGTAAAAAATATTTTAAATATTATTTTTAAACAAATAAATGGTAAATTTAAAAACTCTATCTATGTTGTTGTATATATATACTATAATATATATATATTATATATATGAATTTGTTTTTTTTCCTAGAAAAAAATCGTAATTTTCATTATTATAAATGAAAATTACATGCCGTAAAAAATTCAAAAGCATATAAAAAAAATTGTCATATACAACAATTATCTAAAAAGTAAGTATGATATTTACATACAAAGTGTATCAATAATCACAAGCTGTCAATAAACATAAGCATCCCAAAATATAAATAACTATCCATATATTTATATATGCTGCTCATCACCTTTGAGAAAGATCTAAAAAGTTTAGAATAAATAAGAATAATTAGGTATCATAATAGTATAATTCTAGAGCTTCATTATCTTATTTGAATGATATGACTAATAATGATCATGACCATTATGTGCAGTTACATGCTATGATCATGACCATTATGTTCAGTTACATGCTAGGTCTCATACGCTTGCTGCGCACCCTTTTTGGATAAGTTGCAGGAAAGATAATCCTTCCCTATATATGACAATAATCAATGAAATCAAATTGTGCTTTTAATTTCATAACTTTAACCAACAAGTTTCTGACTTCCTGTAGCTGCCGATATCCCTTTTCGATAGCAAAAAGGAGTAACTTAATTTTGCAAAATTATTTGTTCCATTTGTTAGTGCTAGTATTTGCATACTACCATCAGTGATCAAAACTCCTCTTTTATATCATATTAGTGTCCCACTTGAAATTCTTATCATTTCACCTAGGTCATCATGTAAAAATTTACTCACTGATGGTAGCCTAAAATAAAAAATCACACTCCCCTCTCAAAAAATTTGTATTTGCTGGCTTTCCTTCATGTGTCTTGATGAGCATCCATTGACTATAAATGCCCATTTCATCATGTTTTATGTTAGTCAAGTCCACCTGAAGTCTAGTCATTCAAGGTTCCATTAGGTCACCTAGGTTTCATTTTCCCAAGGTCCAATAAAGCACCATCTCACTGCATAAGGCCAACAAAGTATGAGAGTAAAACAAATAATATCCCATTTTCGGTCAAATAAGGGTTTACAAGTATGTAACCATGGTTTCTGAAGTTCCAAATTTGATTTTAAGAAAGAATTTCTTTCTAGTTTGTAACTTTATTTCAAAAGAGAAATGTAATATTTTTTTATTTTATTGATGTAATTTTATGTTACCATATGTAATAAGTCACCATTTTAGTTGTTTACTCAATTCCATTTCCAAAAGTTCAACATCATCCAACTGTCAAAGGAAAAAGTCAGAAGTTAAAGAGCATTAGTGTGAAGATTTGAAAAGAGACATGAAACATTAGAAAATGGGTTTTCAAAGCATAAATTAAACCCATTCAAATATAAAATCCATCAAGCACATCAATTCAACATTCATTTGTGCTCCTACACTCTCAAAGCATCCTCAGCAGGAATTTTTGAGAAATTGGGCAAAACAGGGTGAGAGGGCATGTTCTGAACTGGTGTTGAGCGTTTTCCTCAAAACACTGAGTTTTTTCTAAGGGTGTTGTGTGTGTTTGACTAGATTGTTGTGCTTTTGCCCAAAAACGTCTAGAGATTGCCCAAATAGCACTACATCATCTCCAAGATTTAAAATGTGACACCATCATGCTCCAGCAAACAAGTAGGTTGAAATCAAATCACTCCTCTCTTCCACAGTTGAATTATATGGTGGTTCATTGTGTTTTGGTGTCCTACTAAATTCAAAATGCTAGTAACATAAACCCATTCCTAAATTTCGTTTTCTAGCATCCCACAACCATTCCTACATTTCAAAACTACCCCTTGTTACCTCCCTCATATCACACATCCCCATTTTTCATCTCCTCAAATTTCCTTACACCATTCCATACTCTCTAAACCTACATTCCATTTCATCATCTCCCTAGGGTTTGACTCCAATAACTCATGACGAAATAAGAGAACATAAGTCATAGTGAGGAAGACAGAGAGGAGAGGAGGCTATGTAAGAGAAGAGGAAGAATCATTAGACATGACCCAACCAATACCAAAGAACTCATGGGATCTCCCATCAATCTGGAAGGCTTTAAGCATGTGGGTTGTTTTGAGTTTTGTGAGAAAGTACAAAGGATCCAACATCATCCTATGTTGACCAGATTATTCATCACCAACCTCCATGACAACTAGGTAACCCTTGCTGGTGACACCTTCACTGTATCTCCTGCTATCATATCAACTGTCTCTAGGATCACAAATGTTGGGGAAAAATGGTTTAAACAAGGCGAATTGGATCATTTCTATTATGAGCCATATCTTAAACCAAGGTACAAGAATGGGGGAAAGAGGATTTTTCCTTTCTCGTACCTCCTAGAAAGATATGTTCCCATGATGAAAATTATCATGAAGTACTTCACTTGTGAGGGTAGGTTTTCTAGGCTCTATTCCTATCATATCCGACTACTCATGCATTTCACAAGAGTCAAAATGCTCAATATTCCCTAGTATCTTTACTGGAGCATTGGAAAGATGCATTCATTGCCCAAAAGAAAAATTATGATCATCAAATGCAAAGTATCTTTCACCACTCCCTCATCAAGATGATATTCCTCCATTACCTTGATCAGCTTAACATCGCATGGGACACCTTTATGTCTAATGAGATTTTCACTATCCCACCTATTCAGCAGGGCCAAGAAGCACGTTCATCATCTCATCCACCCACCTCCATTCCTCCACCTCAACCCATACATCATTCATCTTCATTTAATGATTCATCTACACCATCACCTCCATCATCACCATTTCATGAGCTTATTCATTCACCTGCCAGAGATGAAGGGAATGAGCAAGAACACATTGAGCATGATGAGAGCAACAAGCCTAAAAGGGTTGGTTTAGGTACCTTGACACAAAGGGCATAGGAAAGTGTTTGCCCCAAAGTTTGTGGGAGCGGACTTGCCTTCTTCATTAGCAAATCAGGTACATAAGCGTAAGGAAAATGTGACAGAGGTAGAGATCTAGTAGTAGAAGGAGGACCTCCATGAGGTAGAGCAAGATTTTCACTTAGTTGACCTAAGCGAAAATGATGACAGCGAGAACACAAACATTGTCATCAAGGAGAATAATGCACTCATAAGAGAGCTCCAGGTCAACTTTCAAAAAGCCAAATACTTTATTTCATACTATGAATAGGAGAAAAGGTACTTTGAGGTCAAACATGAGCTCATGGAGGTTCAACTCATCAAAGCAAAGAGAGAGGCTGGAAAGGCTAAGGCCTTACTTGATGAGGCATCTGGAGAATACAGTGACCAGCTGGAGGAACAACTACCAAGAAGAAGGCCAAAGACTAGAGGCCTAAAGAGATCTTTGGATCTAGAAAAGCAAAGGGGGACAGAACTAGCTAATGAGCTCACCCTAAATGAGCAATTTCCCAAAATGGTAAATGAGAACAAGGAACATTGGCTCGAGAGGGTAAATGGTCATCTTGAGAAACTCCTAGTCAAGGCCAAAAAAGGACAATGATATTAAGAGAAGTATGGAAAAGTATTATGCCATGAGAAACAAAATTTCAAGAGCTAAGCTCAAAAGCGCCCATGTAAAGATTGAAGCCTTGACCAAGCAAGAGAAGAAAAGGAGGCTAGACATTCTTGCCAAGGCATCACGCCATGCCTCAAACACACGATCAACCATAATTCCACCAATTTTGACAAGTTTTGAGCAAACTTTTGCAAGTTGTGAATTACTGTGCCTTTTGAGGCATTTTTAGCACAGTGAAAAGGGTAAAATGTGCAACACCTAGGGTGCTGCGCTCTTTTTTTGGGGCATATAATGAACAAAGATCAACATCATTGGATTTAGAGTGATGAGGACATGCACCCTATGTATTTTCTAAGCATTTGGAGACATACAAGTTAGTCAAAAAGGTCAAAAACCACCAAAAACCCACCTTTTTGCCTCATTTCTAGCTTGGGCACTGCACATTTACCAACGCAAGAAAAGATAGAAATGATAGATCAACACCTTAGAATTCAGCGTCTTCGAGGGGCAATCTCCTTTACATTACATAAATGAACAATTCTTGGATGATACAAATGAAAAGACCTCCTTTCTATATATAGGAGTCTAAGAGGTCATAACATAATTAGAGCTGACATAACAATAATAATGTAAGGGCACAATAATAACAATAGTGGGCTTCTATGGGGCACAATAGTAACAATATGGGCACTACATGGGTACATCAATGTAATAAGTGGGTTGTAATAATAACAATAAGGGGTTACACTAGTAGTATAGGGGCCTAACATGCCCCTCTCCTTCAAAAAGTGTTGTCCTCCCATGTGGAATCTTCAGCGGGTAAGTTCTTCCACTTGATGAGATACTCTGAAATTGATCGATTTTGTAGCTGTCGGGTTCTTGTTTCTGTGACTACTCCAGTTTCCAATATGATTTTTCCTTCCTCTTCAATTTCTGGCAATATTGTTTGAATTGGGATCTTTTGCAACATTTGAATAAGTGGCCATACTTCTTTGTCCTTCTTCCATTCATCTCTTGCTCCGTTTATCCAGTCTGGTTGGACAATAGAAATAGCACAAAACAATGCTTCCACATCCTCATCCTTGAAGAGTCTTCCCATTTGGTAAGGTCGCCATTTTTTAAGTGCATGTAGTATTGCTAACATTTCCTTCTCATAAATAGCTTGCTTGAGATGTAGCAGTAAAAATACCCAATCACCTACATCAAAAAAAAATTCACTAAAATGTTAATCTACCTGTTGTTTCGTTTGATTTTGCACCGAAGTGGCATTATCCTTTAAAAGTTGGAGAACTTGTTGTTGATGCTCGATGTGATCTTTCACTGCTTGAACCTTTTTCTTCTTGATATGTCCTTCTATCTCTAGAGTTTGAGGAGTGGTAATTTCTTCCAATCCTTTACAAGATATGGTCGGATTAATTTCTTGATGCTTGATGTGATCTTTCACTTCTTGAACATTTTTCTTCTTGATATGTCCTGCTATCTTGATAGTTTGAGAAGTGGTAATTTCGACCAATGAATTACAAGATATGGTTGGATTCATTTCTTCTTTCTCGATGTGATATTTCACTTCTTGCATCATTTTCTTCTTGATATGTCCTTCTATCTTGAGAGTTTGAGGAGTGGTAATTCCTGCCAATTCTTTACAAGATACGGTATGATTCATTTCTTCTTTCTCTGGGGTGGGGTCCTGGCATATATCCTCTTCTTTTTCTGATTCTTGATCCTTTTCTTCCTCCTCTTCATATTCTATTTAAAATAATTTCTTCTCAGCACACTTATGACCTTTAGTGCATTTGCTATCACAATTGTAACAAAGCCCTTTTTCTCTTTTTTCTTCCAATTGTTGTGGTGTAACCCTTGCAGGTTGTGGAAGGCTAGGAGAAACAACACATCCATCTTTATAGTTGTGAGGGGTATGCTTCCTGGTTTCCATAATTTTGCTTTCCACTATGTCACAAAACCCTTTTACTCTTTCCAATTGTTGTGGTGTTGCTCCAAATAAGGTGTTGCTCTTTGTATCCTCATAATGTGCTATCATTTCCTCCGTGAAAATTGACCACGTAACAAGTTGTTTACGAGAACAAAGCCCTTCATACCATAAAAATTGATCTGGTTCTAAATATGAAGATGCAATACATACCTCTTGTAACAGTGGTACACCATATAGATCAAAATATTGCTCCATTTGAAGTATCCAATTTATCGGATCCTTGCCATCAAACTTCCTCATCTTGCTTTTTTCTTGATTTTAGGAGCTCGATCTTGAAACGACTATAACTCTGTACTTTCAGATCTTTAAGTTCTGAAATTGTGATCTGTAGTAGCCCTCCGTGTCCTCTTTCCAATGCCACCAATCTGATCCAAATTGGATTCTCCAAGGAAGAGTTATGCGAAATCTCTCACAGTGACCGGATTATAGATTAGTTCAGTAGAGCGAACTTGTACGACATGCGACGAGTCACTGTTTCGACCTTTAGCTCTGAAAAATATCTAGAAGAAACTACAGTTCGTCTTCTTGCTGCACCTTCTTACGAAATTTCAATCCAATTCTTAGAGAAAAAGTTATGACGATTTTCCCCAGGTCACTTGTTTGGAATGTAATTTAGGAGTCTGCAAAAAGACCAACTTCCTCAGATCATATCTCCGCAAATATAGCGCAAAAATATCTGAAATTCAGACCCGCGATTTGGCGCAATGTCTTCTCAAATGGGTTCTTTTTTATTTTCTGAAACGTTGCAGAAAAAAATTTATAGCGCAAATTCCATGATGACCTGTTTGGAGCAGCGAAACCCTGGAATCCAAAGCTCTGATACCAAATGTTATGAAACCAGCTCAAGAAAAGATAGAAAAGATAGATCAACACCTTAGAATTCAGCCTCTTCGAGGGGGAAACCTCCTTTACATTACATAAATGAACAATTCTTGGATGATACAAATGAAAAGACCTCCTTTCTATATATAGGAGTCTAAGAGTTCATCACATAATTAGAGCCGACATAACAATAATAATGTAAGGGCACAATAATAACAATAGTGGGCTTCTATGGGGCACAATAGTAACAATATGGGCACTACATGGGTACATCAATATAATAAGTGGGTTGTACTAATAAAAATAAGGGGTTACACTAGTAGTATAGGGGCCTAACAATCCCACTTACTAATCTCCCAAAAACCTCAAAACTTAAGGAACAAGTTTATCAAATGTCCACAACATTTATTATGCAATGATCCTTATAACTTCCTAACTAGCCTAGCAATATAAATCAAATGGGCAATACATGTTGATAGACATCAATTCATAGGGTTTAACAATTCGCTCTAGTTTCAGGCTCAGCTTGTGGTTTTCTTAGCCGCAGTTGACCAGCTCTTATGCTGGTGTCTATGAACACTATAGCGGTTGATTTTCTCAAGGAACTAAGACGCTCGCGGGGCTGGAAGTTGTCTTCTCACGCCTCGAAGCCCTGCTTCGACAGGGTCAAGTGCTGACCAACAGCATGGAAGCGGAGGGGTCCAGTGGGGCCCCTACTTTCAAGAAAATAGTCATGCAAAAACAGAAAAATGAGAGAAAGGAAGGGGTTAGGATCTCCGGGCTGGACAACAGCAAGCAACCTAGAAGAGGAAATAAGGATCAACCTCAAGGGAACACTGACAAGACAAAAGAAACAATGCAGAGCACAGGCCTAGAGACTGATAACCTGACAGGAGCTAAAGACAAAACTCCTTTAATAATCAACTCTTCAGAAAACGAGAAACGACAAGGGGATGATGAAAGCAAGAAAATAGGGGACAGACAAGGCAGGCTGGAAAAGGAGGGGGAACCCAGTTCAAACTCCAACACACTCTCCTCAACCAGTGGAACCTGCAAACCGAAAAAGACCAATAACTTACGGGTAGTTATCACTGACCCAGAGATTCAAGCTTATAGGGAGCATATGACGAAATGAGCCATCATCTGCAAATTTATGGGTATTTGGCCGTCTGAAAAAGCTCTTTGTCATTGGATAAAACTGCATTGGAAACCTCGAGGAGATGTTAAACTTCACCTTGGAGCCAAAGGCTTTTTCACTGTAGTATTATCCAACCTCGAAGACAAGGACAGAATTTTTGAAGGTGGCCCTTATTTCATGGCTTCAGCAGGTCTGTATATGAGACCTTGGAAGCCAAATTTTACCCCGGAGAAGGAGTCTTTCGCCCAAGTCCCAGTCTGGATTCACTTATTCTCTCTTCCAATAGACTATTGGGGTCTGAATGCACTGAAACAAATTGGTGACAAGTTGGGCACATTCATCAAAGCCTCTGAAGTGACTCTCCAGAAAAGATACACATATTATGCCCGGATTTCCGTTGAAATGGATGTCTCTGGGGCACTACACGAAGGACTATGGTTGGAATACAGGGACAAGGAATACTTTCAAGATATAGATTATGAGCAGATTCCCTTTCGCTACCGAAAATGCCATGAACATGGGCATCTGTTAAGGGATTGCCCAAAGATCAAGAAGGAGCAAGAAACCGAATTAGCTCAAGCCCACAAAGATACAGAAGTCTTCATCAAATCCAAATCCAAACACAGAGCAAACAGACGAAAGAATATAAGAGGAAACGTGGAAAGAAATATCCATAACAACCCGTTTGTGCTCCTAGACCCTGAAACTGACTCAGAGGATAAGCACAAAGCCCCAACCTCAGGAGCAGAAAATGAAGAAAAAGAAACACCCACAGGGAAAGACACGCATGAGGAGAACTTCAATAATGAGGTTCAAATGTAGGAGAGAACAGAGGACACTGAGGAATAAACTGATATGTTAACCAGTGATGGCGGCAACGAAGAACAAGATTGGGAGAATGCGTTAGCAAGAGAAGGTTTGAACCTACCAGCAATAGATGAAAACTGGAAAGCCAGAGGGATAGAAAACGCGTCGGAGGAAGAAGTTAGAATAGTAAATGACCTCTTCATAGCAAGGCAGAGAGCAGTACTAGAAAGGCAGAACATGAAGCTAGGTATGGCGAAAGGCAACAGTTCACAGTCAAAACGTCCCCTATGGAAAACATCCAGTTCCAAACAAAAGAAGGGAAGAGGTCGGAAAACAAGTGGTGAAGCACTACAAGAGTTAGGCATGATTATGATAAACTCAGGGAAGATGAAGGCACTCACCGCCTTCTAGTCCTTCCAATAAAACTCAGTTTTCTATGAAGATAATCTCATGGAATGCCAGAGGGCTCAACAGCCAAGCCAAATACAGGATTTTAAAGAGAAAGATCCAAAATCATAAACCAGAAATCATGTTTTTACAAGAAACTAAATGCAGCAGCCCCAACATCAACAATCTATGCAGAAAACTGGGAATTCATATGGAAGTCCTAGAAATTGAAAGTCAAGGAAGAGAAGGAGGCCTCACAACCATGTGGGATTCAAGGGAAATCCAGATGCTATCGGCGGAAGCCAACAAGCACTTCATGGCGGTCGAATTCCAACCCATAGGGAATTCTGGTTCCTTCCTCTGTGTCAATATTTATAGTCCTCAGAAACTAGAAGATAAGATATCATTTTTAGAAGCTCTATCTAAAATTATCAGAAGGTATCCAAGATCAAAGTGCATTCTGGGGGGTGACTTCAATATGATAACCACCCTGTTGGAATAAAAAGGAGGTCTAAGAAAACTAAACAGAGATGCGGAAGCCTTCGCAAACTTCATTGAGACTGCCAAACTTGTTGATGTCTACCCCAAGAGTGGCTCCTTCACTTGGAACAATCGAAGGGGAGGTGACAAGCTAATAGCCTCCCACCCGGATAGATTCTTAATCTCAGAAAGCATCATAATGGATGGCATCACAGTAGAATCAGATATCCTTCCTAGTGGGGGGTCGGATCACTGGCCAATCTCGCTCATTGTTGAAGTTTCAGGAACCCCTAGGAATAAACCCTTCCGGTTTGAAAAGTTCTGGTTAGACCACCCCAACTTCCTTGAAATGGTAAAGAAATGGTGGTCGGAACCTTTGGAGATCAGTGGATCCAAAATGTTTAATCTTCAAAAGAAGCTAAAAATAACCAAACAAAAAATAAAAGATTGGAACAAAACAGTCTTCGGTAACATTCTCCAGGAGAAGATAATTCTCGAGAACAAACTAGAACAGATCCACAGAGAAGGTGCAGCAGGAAACCTCAGTGCCGAGGCTTTGGAGCAAGAAAAAATTCTCTCGCAGCAATGGCACAAGCGCTGCTCTCAAGAAGAGACTCTATGGAGACAGAAATCAAGAATTCAATGGTTAAAAGAAGGAGAGCTGAATACTAAATTTTTCTACAGATCGGCGCTAGACCGTAGAAGTAGTAATCGAATTCTCAAACTGAAAAACAATACAGGGGAGATCCTAAAAAGCCACAACGACATATCTGCGCTGCTCTTGGATCACTTCAAATCGATTGCTCAGGAACCTCACATAAACAGAGAGGATGCCATTAAGGAACTAACTGCAGCCATCCCAAAGACTATAACTGCAGATCAGAACTGGGCTCTGTGTAGGGAAATCTCCTTGGAAGAAATAGAGGAAGCAATCAGGAGTATGCCCAACGATAAAGCTCCAGTTCCAGATGGGTTCACCATCAATTTCTACAAAGCCTGCTGGAGTATTGTTAAACAGGATATGTGGGAGGTGGTGGAAGACTCCAGAAGTTCGGGAACTATTCTAAAATCCCTCAACTCCACCTTTCTTGCACTCATACCAAAAGTTGAAGAAGCCAAAACGCCTGAAAAATTTAGACCTATTGCATTATGTAATATAATATACAAGATTATATCAAAAGTTATAGCCAGCAGATTGAAGACGATTCTCCCGGGCATAATCTCAGAAGAGCAATCGGGATACGTGGTGGGTAGGCAAATTCTCGACAACATCCTATTAGCACAGGAGATGATTCACTCCCTAAATTCAATGAAAGAGGCAGGCATGCTCATGCAATTGGATCTCTCAAAGGCTTATGACAAAGTTAGCTGGAAATACCTCGAAGCTGTTCTAAAAGCTTTTGGCTTTTGCAGGACTTGGATCAAGTGGATCATGGCTCTAATCAAATCTCCAAGATATTCCATTCTTGTTAATGGAGCTCCCTCTACACCTTTTGCTCCTTCCAAAGGAATCAGGCAAGGAGATCCCTTATCCCCTTTTCTCTTCATCATTCTGATGGAAGGCCTCAGTCGAACCATAGCCAAGAAGAAAGTGCAAGGAAAAATAAAAGGTTTTCAGCCTATAAGATCGTTTCCGGCCACCACACATCAACAATTTGTCGACGACACCATGTTACATGGAACTCCTACGGTGAAGGAGGTGGTTGCTTACAGGGATACCCTAGATCTCTTCAGCCAGGCCTCTGGTATGGAAATTAATTTCTCTAAATCAACTATTTTCCTTTTCAACACCCACCCGGCTATTCAATCTCACTTAGCCCAGCATTTAGGATTCAGGATTGGCTCCCTGGCTTCGAAATACTTGGGAGCTCCCCTGACTCTCAGATCCTGGAAGAAAGAGCATTGGGAGAAAACTCTAGCCAACTTGAAGAAAAGATGTTCACACTGGACTAACAGAGCTCTTAATTTAGCGGGTAGACTCATCCTAACCAAAGCCGTCCTTCAGGCCATTCCGCAATATCTTCTCTCAATGCTCCCTATTCCCAAAGGTATTCTGCAACAAATAAGAAATATCCAGCGATCTTTCCTTTGGAGCGGTAATGGTGATAAGAAAAAGTGGGCTCTAGTTGCCTGGGACAAACTCTGCATGCCGAAATCATGGGGGGGCCTGAATCTAGTTGATCCAGGGGTGGTCAACCGAACATGTGGAGCTAAATTATGGTGGAAATGGATTGAAAACCCTACCTTACCATGGGCTAGGCATTTGAAAGAAAAATATGTTCCGTATTGTGACACTCAGGAACTCATCGGACTACAGGAAACCCCGGAAGGCTCACCCATATGGAATCATGCCAAACGAAACAAGAATCTAGTTCAGGATAACGGCTTTTGGGAAATTCATAATGGCAGGCTAGCTTTGTTCTGGGAAGACGCCTGGCAACAACTACCCAAACTCGACTCTCCAGAATTAACAACCATAAAGAAAACTTATCAAGCTCAGGGCAGATACAAAGTCAACCATTACTGACATCAGCACAGCACAAAAGATAATTGGAGGGACTAGATAAACTTTAATCCTAAGAACACAGAGGTCAACAATCATACAGCTCAACATTTCAATGAGTGCATCCTAAAAAGAAAGATCAGGAAAACTGAAGAGGATGACAAACTCAGGTGGGGTCTCAAGGGAAATGGCAATTTCTCATTGAAAGAAGCCAGAAATATATTAGAAAAGGAAGAACAGGGAGAGATCCTACCTTGGTGCAGCAAAGTTTGGGATAGTCTTCTATGGCCCAAGATCAGAACCTTCATCTGGCTTCTGATGAGAAATAAGACCCTAACTTGGGATAATCTGTGCAAGAAAGGTTTTGAGGGACCCTCTCGGTGCCCTATGTGTTTGGAGGAATTGGAATCACTGAACCATCTTTTCAACACCTGTGAATGGGCCTCTCAATTATGGTGCTGGATGGAAGGGATCCTCAGCAGTTCGGACCGACAGATAGAGTCAATTCACAGCACTATTCTGAACCGGAGAACAGATTTCTTTGGTATACAAAGAGTCAATAGTATATGGAAATCGGCTCCAGGGTTTCTACTATGGTCTATATGGAAGGAGCATAATCGAAGAATTTTCCAAGATGAATACAGGAACATGAATTTCTCTAAAGACAACATAATTACCAATATCCAGCAGTTAATTCAAACCAAATGCAGAGTGGAAAGCAATGAAAAGCCTACAGCACTGGACTTACGTATTTTAAAAAGCTTCCAGCTGGAGGGAATCATCAGTCACATTGTTTCGCAACACAGAATTCAACCACCCTCACAAAGCGATAAATGGCAATGCCCACCGGATGGTGGTCTCAAACTGAATTTTGATGGGGCGTCGTGCGAAAACCCTGGCATGGCTGGTATCGGAGGTGTTTTACGTAATCAGCATGGAGATATACTGCATATTTACTACAAAGCGCTTGGGGAAAGCACTAACAACGAAATGGAATTTGCAGCCCTAGAACATGGTCTTAGAACTACGAATTCTCGAGGCCTCCGTAACCTAATTGTGGAAGGAGACTCTTCTCTGGTCATTTCCACAGCTCAAAAATTGTAGTGGGGGATAAAAGCAAACAAGGCCATTAAGCACTGGAGGTTAGCCAAAGTAACTGAAAGCATTGCAGAACTCATGGAGGGCATGCAGGGTCTAGTCTTCCAGGCGATCTGACATCGAGCAAACAGGTTGGTGGATTACTTGGCGAACTGTGGAGTCAACAGTCAGGGAAGAGGATGGGACAGCTGTTGGGAGGAGGTGAACTGTCCGAATTTGAAAAATTGATGTACACAGCTGGCGCAACAAGACGTGACCAACACCGATCGGGCCTAACCGGCAACGGTTTTCCTAACCGGCTCCGTCAAACGGAAAACTAGAGCAACAAACAGGTAAATCATCACAAGTGCGGGACGATTGGACAGATGAAGCGACGGTCTTCAATGCGGGGCAGAACCAAGCATGGGAACCATCAACAGGGTTCATGCTACGAGGTGATCCATAAGAACCGTTTGGGAAGAAAGGACAGTCACCTCAAGCATAAGAGAAAGGCAATCAGAAATTCTTATGCGCCTGCAGGTAAAGATTATGAGAAACGTGTGAACACCCTCAACATTAATTGCAACAGTACCACTTCCCTCGTCCGTAAGGAAGGCCACTCTCTGGAGAATTCCATGGCTTCAGGCTATTTAACCAGGGGGTCGGACGCGGTTTCCACCACCTCAACCCTTAGTTCAGCCAGCACCAACAGCAAGCCGGTTAGTGAAAGGTTCTGCCGTAAGTGGTTTCATAAGTATAGTATGGATGCGCCTAGCTGTAGATGCGCGGCGGCCAACCAGGATCTGCGCAATGCGCAGAACATGTATTTTACCCGAGCCTCAACAAGAAGCAAACGAAAAATCGCTGAGTTGGAGGCTAAAGTTAAACAGGAATAAGGTAGCAAGCAGGAGGGAGCAGCAGCGGATGAAGTTGATTGGTTGTGTGACCCGGGGACACCAGCTAAAAGAGCAACGCAGTTCACGCGCACTAAGGTGGAAAGTTGGAGGATAAAAACTCTACTGGCGAAAGCCTTGGATATGAAGGAAGCCGACAAGCAGAACATTGAGAAGGAGCACCCTGCCCTGGATAATCAACCTGGTAATCCTTCCGCCGGCCAGGAGTCCTTGGACCGTAGAATCTCGGCTGTCCAGGAAGGGGTGGAGATAGTCAACAAGAAGGTTACCCTGCTCATCAGGTTTCTCAGGCAAACCATCAGCCCGGACCCCTTGGTGCAGGAGCAAAAGGTGAAGGAGGCCCAGAACTTCCAGTCCATGCAGGAGCTGCAAGACAAAGTTGACAAACATTTCCTCGACATGGGTTTGGACATTGCTAGCAGGATGGGTGGCTTCCCGCGTCCGGGTGGGCTTCCTTAGACCCCGGTCTCTCGTGGCTCAGTTTTGGCTACTTCGGCTTCCAGCCCGTCCTTCTGGTCTGTTTCGTGTCTTTCTGTGTTATGTTGTCGAATTCGGGTCTATGTTTAGTCTTTACGTCTAGGCCTTATAAGTGCTTCAGATTAAACTGCCATTTTTGACAGCTTTTTGACGCTCTCTCTATGCTCTTAAATCAGCCGCCCTGCGTGGTGAGCTTTCCAGTTTTGATAAAGCCGCTTGTTGGTCTCTTTTGTTTATGGCAGCTCTCTTTCAATGCCTGTGCACTGCAAGGCTGTAATGGTTAACTCTGGTTTCTGTCTGCCTATGTAGACTCTATGTAAATTATTTTCCTTTTTTTAATATAAACATATCGGACTTACAAAAAAAAAAGATAGACATCAATTCATTATAGACATGAAGAAATTTGCATCATGATACATTTTATATTGCCAAGATTTAAAAAAATTGTAAAAATTAATTAAGTATAACTTTTATTTTAAATTATTATTATTATTATTATAAAAAATTATAAATGAGATAAATGTAAATCAATTAAAAAAAAATGTAAAATAACAATAAACAATAAACAATAAGAGTTCAATACCATAAATAATAAACAATTTGAATTTGACAGTTGTGGACATAGACATTTTTTTTAATTAAGTTGAAAAACAAAAAGGCATAACTACCTTTGAAATAAATCTCAACCATCTTTCCATGACTATTACTAAAAATATTCCATAGATGTTCAATCCCTACCATCTATCTAATAATTGTTGATAATAAAATTAAAATTTTGGAAGTCCCCTTCTAAAATAGACACACCTATCCTCGCAACAATATTATTTTATAGATTGAAACTCAATAATTGTTAAAATTTAAATAAAAATGAATTTAAAAAAAAATAGTAAACTGTTTATTATTAATCCAAATAAAAGTACATACACTCCATAAATTAAAAAACGTCCACTTCTAATTTATTTTCAAGGATGTTACTAAATGCTTAGATTTTTATTATTATTATTATTTTTTTCCAAATATTATCTTTTATAAGAAGAATAATTTAGATAATAATTGCTCTTATAATATCTTAGAACTCGATATTCATAATCTAAAGAGTAAAGGTAATATTCTCTTCTTAAGACACTTTAATGCTACTTCTAAGTACTTATTCAAACCTTGATCCTGATCTTCAACTAGATGAGGACCTTGATTTGGCTAGTAAATTCAAAAGACTAAATTTGAGAATTTCTTTAGTACCAAATTAGTAAAACCCTATAGTTCTCAAGACCTTATAATTTGCAATAGTGTAATTAAGTGACCAAACTCCAACCATATAAGTTATCTTCATGGTCTTTGAAGTACTATCATGGATTTTGTAATCTTTGATATCCTTGTTTCCAGCTAATTTGTAAATTTTGACCTCTTAAATGACCATGAGACTCACTTTGATCATAAACTTTTAACCTTAACTATAAACTTTTCCATGCAAAACAAGCACATGCATGAGAATTATGAGAATCAAAGCCAACTGCTTTTTGACAACAATAAAATGAATATCTTCTTAAAATATTTCATAGCATTTTACACCTCTTAAATTATAAGGATAACACTAAAAACCTCTATCATAATTTTACTAGAAACTCTTCTCTATGTTAGCAATTTCCATACTCACGCGCCATATAAAAACAATAATAGAACTACCAAACCTTGGTATGATAATGATTGTAAAACTACTAGAAAAGAAATTAAGGATTCTCTTAATTAAACTTTAAAACTTGATAAGATAAATTCCTATAAAGCTCTTATTAAAAGAAATAAAATATATTATATAAGTAGAAAGCAAGAATATTTACTTAACGTCTTTAATTCTGGCCCTAAAATGTTTTGGAGGAAAATTTTGATTCATAAAATTAAAGAAAATCATTTGATTCCCTTAAAGAACTAGAATATTTACCTTGAAGCCTTTATGAATCCCTTAATGCCATGGAAAACACTTTGAATACCCCTATAGAGGACGATATCTTTTCTTTGGAAGATGGTGAGTTTAGGACTAATATGAAAGCTAAGGAAATAAAAGTCTAGAAAGATGAAAATTTTAAAATGTGACAACCTATCCTCATTATGAACATACATGAGCTCTATAATTTTCTAGTGAAGAAAGACTCCCTTAAGCTTTATTATGCCTATTTTTAAGAGCGGGGATAAAAAAATTCACTCTAATGACAAGACCATCATGATTAGCCACATTTTAGCCAAGTTTTATGGGCTTATTTTGGAAAATAAGATTATTCTTTGTCTTGAATCCTATGGTAAAAAAGCAGAAGGCCAAGTTGGGTTTAGGAGATATCATTCAGCTATGTACCATCTTGTTACTCTTAGGATAATTGTAGAGGAATTTCAAAATAGCAAAAGTTCTTTTTTTTTTAGAAAAACTTTTGACATTGCTCCTAGAACAAAGCTATGGAAGAGGCTAGAAGAGATAATGGTTCCTGTTGAGTTGTGTTGATATGACAAGACTGTACAAAAATGTTATTGTCAAATTTATGATCATTGAGGGTTGGACAAAAGAATTGAAATAAAATATCAAAGTCAAGAAAGAGTGTCCCTTATACCCTACCCTTTTTGGCATAGATAAGCTAGAATAGTATTTGGAAGATGCATGTTTTGTTTGCCCCACACTCACTAGTATGGTCATAACTCTTTCCACGTATGTTTAAAATATTTTTCTTCTACCAAGGAACCATTACGATCTTGGAAAGATACTCTTAATTCTCCAATATTTTTACTCTGAGATGGATATGACTATTAATGTTGACAAAAATAAAGTCATGATAATTAAATCCAAAAGCATTGCCTATTATACTTTCATTTATGACAAAAACTCCTTGGAGGAAGTTACTTCATACAGATATTTGGGAAGCACCATCCATTATAACCTAAATTGGAATTATAACATTGATAAAAGGATAAATAGAGTTTGGAAAGATTATTATGGGCATGAAAAAAATTCCAAGTCAACAAATATTTGGATTTGAGATAAAAGAAATCTCCTCTTTGACACTCTTATCACTGCTTTTGCAGAAATTTGATAGAAATTTCAATTGTTCAAGATTTCAAACTGAAAAACAAGAGACACAATTCTACTCTACTGATTTGCGGAATGGAGACCACAATTTAGAAAAACATGCATACACATGCAATAATAAAAACCACAAATACACAATGATTTCTAGGGGAACCCAATTGTGAAAAACCCCTCAAGCTTCTTTGCATTAATTAGTTGAATAAAGAAACTATTACAATTGCTAGCTTTGGCTCTAAGCTCAATCTACAAAGGAATAACTATCTCTCTGCTCAATGACAAACTCTGACCAACAATTATCCAATTATTTTCTCACCAAGCCTCCTATTTCCTTGCGCAAATCCTAAGGAAATTAGTCCCTAAAAATAGCAATTTCCTTGAAATTGATTGCACAATTCCCAAGGATTAATCTTCTAACTCATGCAACACTTGTACACTCAAAACTAGTCTACAATTGATGTTACACTTCCTCTATATCTCCACTTCAACTGAGGAATTTGAATTCCTTTCATGCATTAGCTATTTTGGGCTGATTGATCAGTTAACTGATAGATCTATGAGTTAGATCACTATCTCATTGCACAAATGAACTTCAACTATCTTTATCAATAGTTAGAGGTTAGTTAACTGAAAATAATTGAACAAGATTACTAAAATTTAGCAATAATACATTCATAACTGAACTCCAAGTCCTCTAACTTGAATTTACTGAGTTAACTTAGTTAAAAGATCTGTGCCACACTATTTAACTACCTCCAAGTTATCTTGTTGATGAGAAAATTTGATTTACTCAATTTGACTAAGGCTAAGGTCAAATTGAGCCTTTCTTGCTACATTTTTCAACAATCCCTCTCAATAAGAAAGGGTTTTTTTCACCACCCCTATCCTACACCTATGGAATTTAAATTTACCTCTTGACAATGCCTTTGTCAAGATGTTAGCATCTTGCTCCTCAATTGGAATGTACTATATCAACATAATTCTCCTCTGCACAGAGTCCCACAAATGATGATACTAGATATCAATGTGCTTGGACCTGTCATGAAACACCAAATTCTTAGAGAGCTTAATGCAACTCTGATTATCATAATATATCACCATCAGATCCATCTCCTAATTGAAAAGTCCCACAAGTATTTTCCTTATCCATATGGCCTCACATGTTGCCTGAATTGAAACCATGTATTCAACCTCTACTAAGCTAAGTGCCACAAACCTTTGATTGTTGTTGTACTAAGAAACAACTATGGACCCAACACTGAAGATAACACCCGAAGTACTTTTCCCATCTGATGGACTCACTGCCCAATCTACATTAATGAAACCTTGTAGCTTCACTCCCTTTGTCCTCCTGTACTATAATCGATATGTTGGCTTATTGGTCTGTATACATCTTGAAATGTCCTCCTAGCAAATAGTGTCGGTATTTTTGGAGCACATACACCATTGCTAACCCCTCGCACTTAGTTGTGGAATAGTTCTTCTCGACTTTAGATAATCTACGACTTGCAAACACGATAGGGTGGTACAAGCCCTCACCGCCCTCTTGTTTGAGCACTGCTCCCAGCGCGATACACGACGCATCAACATGGATATGAAACTCCACATCCCATTTCAGGAAGATCAAGATTGGAGCGGAGGCCAATTTCCCCTTTAGGACATCCAAGCTCTTCATGCAATCATCATTCCAGCAGAATGTGACATCTTTTTTCAATAGTTTCTCCATCGGTGCAGTGATTTGGGCATAGATTTTGATGAACTTCCTGTAGTATCCTGTGTGTCCCAAGGTAGCGTGCAACTGTTTAACACTTCGCGGTGCTTCCAAATTTAGAGTCATTGCAATCTTTGCAGGGTCCACCATCAGTCCCTGTTTGCAGACCACATGTCCCAACAAGTTTCCAAAGGGAACGAGGAACATGCACTTCTTAAGGTTTAGCACAATCTAGTGTTGTTGACAAGTATCTAGCATTAAGCGTAAGCTTGCTACATGGTGTTTAACTAATTCGAAGACAATACACTCATCCAGATAGACCTCCAGAAACTTGTGGAATTATTCTTTGAATGTGGAAACAACGATGCATGAAAAGATGGCTGGCGCGTTCTTTAATCCAAACAGCATAACGATGTATTGAAAGCAGCCCCATTCCATTGCGAAGGTTGTCTTGATCCTGTCTTCTGACGTGATTTTGATCTGGTGGTACCCTGAGAACCCATCCGTGAACGAATATGCGTATTGTCCGCCAACATTTTCCAATACTACATCTATGAACGGTGTCGGGAATGGGTCGTGTACACAGGCATCATTCAACTTCCTGAGGTCCACACATATTCTTATTTCACCCTTCTTGTTTTTCCCCTGTACTGCCATAGCGCTAATCCAGTTGGAATCTTCCACTGGTTCAATAATTTCGGCTGTGAGAATTTTGTCTCATTCTACGCAGACCTTTTCCTTGTACTTTGGATTCAAGTGATAAGGCCTCTGCTTGACCGGCTTGACGTTGGGTTTTAGGGTGATCTTCATCATCCCTAAGTCACCAATGATCCCTTTTAAATTCGTAATTTTGGTTGGGAATAAGTCTTGGTATTCGTGGAGTAACTCAACTACCTTATCCACCATGGCATCATCCCAATAGTCACCGAGCGTTGCATACTTTGGTTCCACCTCCATCCAAATGTTTACCTGCTTCATTTTTAGTGGTGCGGTGATGTCGAGATCCTCAATCAATTGTCCTCGAACCTCACGACAACCTTCAGTTTCGGGAATGTTAATATTTTGTGGGTCCTCATCATCCTCCTCAATGTTTGCATTATAACATTCCAATGCGTAGCTCAACTATGTTGCCCATTCCGGCTGAAGCACTTCCATTAGCTCCTGGTGTATTTTGAAGATAGCTTCTTTTACTGCTTGTAGCGCATCATCAACAGTATCCCACCAACAATCTTCAAACATGAAGGTTAACAGGAATCCTTCGCGCAAGATGTCCCATTCGCTCGTGCCATGGCGGAGCTCTGTCTTTGTATACCAATTCATGGGTATGATATCCAGAGTATGAAAAAACAAATGCGCCCATTCAGGTTGTAGCTCTTCCCCGTAGACCTTGGTCCATTTCGCGAGGTGTGTACGTGGATCATCCCATCCGTCATACTTGTTTGCTAGTCACATCTGCAGTTTCCCAAATCATAGGCGCATCATCCTTCTGCATCCATTCCAGTCCTCAAAGATTCTCTGATGCATACCCCACCACCTTGTGGGTGTAGCTCGTAGTGCCCATTTCAGAGCGTCAAAACGATGCTATTCTGACACCTCTCTTTCAAATTTGTTTAGGAATTCATCCACTTTTGTCAAACTGTCATACATAGGCAGATCCCTTACCTCTGTAAACACACAGCGCAATGATCTTACCATCATGTTGCAATTGAGCATGGTTACCTCGTGTAACCGGTTCTGCCATCGTTCTATTTCCTCATCCAAATCTGATGTGCAGGAGCTTTTGCGCTCCCACGAAATCCTGCCATTTGTAGTTGGATTCATCCAATCCTGTTCCTGGGCAGTTATCTTGTAGATACAATCTAGATCTTCGTCGCTCTCGTCATCACGTACTGGCTCTATGTAGCGTGATCCTTCCATAGGGTCTAAAGGTACCACTACACGTAGTGACTTTTTCTTAAAAATCATTTTGCACTTCTTGAGATTTATCACTCCATTCATATCAGTGGCCCAATCTATTCCCAGTAGCGTGGAAAGTGATTATTGTCATCAACAATCTCTATCACTTTGAAGTCTGCAAGTGCACTTGCACCTTCGATGTCTATCGTTATTCCTTGCAATCTTCCCATTGGTAGGATCTTTTGCTGGTTCGCCATTCGTAATTGAATAAGGGACCACTGCAATGTGGGCCTACCCATGCGCTCCCATGTTTTCTTTGGTAGTACATTCACGTCCGATCCTAAATCTAGAATCACTTGATTCATTTCATATTCCCTGATTTGCATAGTCACTCTCATCTCCCTTCCTGTTCGCATTGTGTGCTTCCAGAGCTTCCAGACTACATGTGGTTCCCATGGTCCAGCACATCTAGTGATGAGTTCTTGCAATCCTTTCACCGCTTTGTTGTCACCTAGCAGCTTCATGCATGTCTCCAAAAAGGTAGTAATCATTGGCAAGTCCATCTCTGGTTTTAGTTTGTCTTTACTACTTGAAGTGGAGGCCTCCGTGAAGCTATTCTTAGCTTCCATGAATGTCTCCTTTGCACGCTCCAAATCGAACTTTGGTTCCTTTGTAGGAGCCTTGCGAACACAAG
The DNA here is from genome assembly GCA_000404065.3 of Pinus taeda. Lineage (NCBI taxonomy): Eukaryota > Viridiplantae > Streptophyta > Pinopsida > Pinales > Pinaceae > Pinus > Pinus taeda. The sequence continues at coordinate 54,350 of APFE030133574.1, forward strand.
CACTTTCTTCGGGTTTCTTGCCCTTATCATCTCCTATCGTAATACCACTTCGGAGCACGATGTTTACATTTGGGTCCTCTTCGCACGGCTCATACCTCATCAATTGTAGATTCTGAGTCGGGGGAGGCTGGAGTATTCCTTTATCACGCAACCTAGCTATCAGTGTGGGGCAGTCCTCTATCTCATGATCAAACTGGGTACAATATAAACATGATACTCTCGTCGGATTTATACAATCACGGGCATAATTCCCTGGCCCTCTGCAATTGTAACAAATCAGCTGCTTGTGACCCCTTCCTGGTCCCATTTCACGTTGACCTTGTCTGCACCCCTAAAATCCAGTGCACGATGTTGAGTCCCAAAATTGCATCTTCTCTATACACCTTTTTAGCCTTTTTTTTCCAGTTACCTGAACCTCCAAGCTGTCAAATCATTGCATATTAGCTTAAAAAGAGCATATAAAATGGTTTCCTTACTATGTCTTGTGACTGCTGTTTGATTTAGATTTTTTCTCAGTCAGTTGTGGAATCTTGTCACTTTCCACAGCCAACTCAACTTTTTGTAGCCTTTTTGTTGAAGTCTATGTTACAAGTGTCTACTAGAGAATCAGGCCACATGGGCAAGTTCCAAATTATGTGGACATGGAACGTGTCCCCTTGGTTCAGCCAAATCACTCACAGAAGACCGTGGTCAAAGATAGTCAAGCGGTGGTCAACCTAAGAGTTTTACGGTGGCATAACTCTATTTTTCACCACGTGAAGACTTGCATGGAAAATTCCTAAATCCTAGGAGGCGTGCTAACACCTGTGGACTGCTCCGTGAACCAAATCCAACAGCCACCCTCCTTGGATTTAACTTTCACTGCTACCATATTGCTAGATTTCCAGACGTGGTCATTCACGTGTCTATTTATCAACGCAGATTTCGGGAAATAGTTGTGTCATTTCCTGTTATAAATAAAGCATTCTCATATGCATCTCAACTAGCTTTTTGTATGTAATTTTGACTGTTTTACGAGCCCACTGTGCCGTGACTTAATCCTTATATTATGACTGCATTTTAATACATGAGAAGACACTGTTTTTAAGCTCAATTCGTGGTTGATTTCTGATTGGCCGAGGTTGCAGAGGGCCCCTGTACACCAAGGTTCTGTAATTACTGTATAGATTCATGCTTTCTTCATTTACCTGATGCCATAATTGTTTGCTTGTATATATTACACTGCTTATGGTATTCATGTTGATTGTTGTCCATAGTTTATTTTATGCTTTCTAATGATTGTTAACTGATTAGTGTCTTTATTTTAGGTTCTAATAGATAGCTTGGGCAAGTGCACATAGCTTTTAATGACTAATGACATGATGGAATTATCTTGTCCTTCTGCTGATTTATTTTCTTAGTTCTAATTCCAACACTCTTTAGTTCTTTCAGTTTTGTTTTGTTCATTTACTTTTCTGCAAGATAGATATTAGACTACTCATGTCATTTTCAGTTACCTCCTATAGCCAAAGCAAGTCGAATGGTGAGGGATTGAAGTATGAATGCATAGTTTGATATTAGTTTATTTTTTTGTAAGTTAGTGATTAGATTATTCATGTCATTTTCAGTTACCTCCTATATCCAGAGCGAGTCGAATGGTGAGGGATTGAAGTATGAATGCGTAGTTTCATCTTAGTTTCATTTTATGCAATTTAGATATCAGATTACTCAATTTGTTTATGATTACCTCCTATAGCCAGAGTGAGTCGAATGGTGAGGGGTCAGAATATGAGTTGATGTAATATGATTTACTTTACTTTGTTTACAGTTTTTGAATTGCTTTGAGTTCGGTTTTCTTTTTATACAGCAGCAAGGAAACTGGGTTTCATAGTCACTAGCTCACTGTTTGGTTTAATTAGAATTTAGGTACATTTTTATTTTCTCTTAGTAATTGATTTCATCATTGCAAGTTTGAAAACCTTTTTGAAAACTTTGAAGTTTGGAAATTATTTTAAAGGTCACCATTGCCTTGAACACTTATATCCGTACTTGATTTTTAGAATTGCCATCTCACATTAGGGAATCAAAAAGAAGATAAACCCAAAAACAAACCAAAAATAAAAAACAACAAAGAAGTAAGAAATCAGTTATCTTGCATATATAGTGCACTTCACTTCAGCAGTTTACGACTCCCATATTGACAATTTATATAGCAATTTAGGACACACTAAATTGACCAAACATTTTGGCACCATTGCCGGGGAAGTGAAACTAGGTAGCCAATTTCTTAAAAAAAAAAGACAAGAAAATTTCAAGGAAGGTAAAAATTTATGACTTCTCAAAGTATTCTCTCCTCTTGCACCTAGTGTGACCCGGAGGATCAGAAAAGAGAGTTATTGGTTCAATAATTTCTTGAGTATGCTCTCTTCTTGCACCTAGAGTGATCTGAAAGATCAAAAAGAGGATTATTAGCCTGACTTGAAGAAAAATAAAAAATGACATGCATAGAGCAAGAGATTCTAGGGGAAGGTTTATAGCTAGGGCCAAGAGTTCGATTTTTACAACTCCATCCACTTCAAGGTATAGACAAGATACACCTTCATCATCTCCAAATCACACTCCTAGCCTTAGGATTCCTAGAATTCAAGAGGGAGTAGTTGAATTAGGAGACTCTCCCACACTATCCACTGAATCTGAGTTAGGAAAAGACCCTTTCTTTACTTCTACAAGAAAACACATTGTAATCGAGGAAGTAGAATCACCTGAAGAAGAAGAGGCAGAAATTCCTCCTCATTCGCCATTAGTAGAAGAACCAGAGGACTTTGAAATCTCTGAGGAAACTATCATGACAGAGGAAGTAGTAAACGGATTTGGAGGAGGTAGAGGTAGAGGTAGAGGAGGAGGAAACAATGGAGGAGGTAGAGGTAACAACGGGGAAAATAGGGATGGAGATAACTCATTTGGATTTCCTACAGTTGATGAGGAATCTTGAACAACAACGAAAAACATCTCACCATCTGTCCTCCCAAACTTTTATGGGTTGCGAAGTGAGGATCCTGAAACAATTCTATTTGAGTTTGAAGTCGTGTGCCGAACTTATGATTATATGGAAGACTCTCAAAAACTCAAATTGTTTCCTTCAACATTGAAGGGAGCTGCTCTAAAATGGTTCATGGGATTAGTCACTCAATCTATTAGGACTTGGAATGATATAAAACCAATATTTTTGGATAGATACCTGGACTATTGTATGCCCACCAGTCATAAGGATGAGGTATTCAAAATGGTGCAAAAAGAAGATGAAAACTTGGAGGATTTACTTGAAAGATTTCAATACAACCTAAAAAGAGAAAAAATGAATAACCTAGATGAGGAAACCTTGAAAGCCCTTCTATTAAAATCCATTAGAGATGAATGGATAAATATTTTGAACATGATGGGGAAAGGAGATATATCTCAACTTCCACTTCAGGACATAGCAGAACTATGTGTCCATCTCTCAAGGAAAAAATCTAAAACTGGAAAAGGGCCTAGAGACCCTTCTCTCATTAGAGCAAACAAATATGCAACTGGATCAGTAAGTAGGGCTGAGATTGGCAACATGCTTGATGAGTTCAAAACTAATATTTTAGGGAGTCTTAGTGAGTAACTAGACACCCTTAAGATACAAAACAAGTAGAAAGCAGAAGCTGAAGCTTTGGCCATCTTTTGTCCAAAATGTAGGAAGAAACATGCTCTAAGGGAATGCCCCTTGGCTGCAAAAGTTGTAGAAACATGTATGATTTTTTCAGAAAGCCATGAGACCAAGGATTGTCCTTCAATTCCTGGGCTCAAAGCTCTCTTTCAAGAAGACCCAAATTCAATTGAGTCTCTCTGTTTTGTTTCAAGGAGACCTTGGCAGGGGCAACAAAATCAAGGGTTTAACAACCCCACGAACTTTCAACCCCCACCAAATTGGAATCCTTGGCAACAACCTTGGTCCCAACCTCAAAATCCATTTCAATCATGGGTACAAGGTATGTAAAATCCTTATGGGAGATTTGCTCAATTTTATCAATGTCCTCCATCTTTTCAAAATCAACAAGCTCCACAACTTCCAAATAAAAATCCACAACTTTCATTGCCATTTCCACAACAACAACAACCTTCTCAATAGAATCCAAATTCCCAAATCTTGCTTCCATTCCAACAAAAGACAAATCAACTACCTTCCCAACCATTGCCAAATCCCAATAATAAAAACCATCAAAATGCTTACATGGTAGAAGGACAACAATTTCCTACCTATATGATTGTTCCTCTCAATGATGTACAACTCAGATCTGTAGAGTTTTAGACAAGCCTTCTATAGATGCTCAAAAGCAAAGCATTTCTGAGGAAGATTCTCTTGAAGCCAATAAAGGTTCTGAAGCATCTCTTCAAAACCCAAGCACTCAAGAAGAAAAATAAAAAGAGTCAACCCCCACAACTCCTATAGTTAAGCAACCTGCATCTTCATCCACACCTCCTTTTCCTGAAAGATTACAAATTGATAAAGGAGTGGAAAAATAAATCTTGTTGCCTGACTATGATTTTCTAGATGAATTAAAGAATGTTTGTATCAAGATTCCCTTGTTACAAGCCATTAGAGAGATTCCTATTCTATCAAAAACAATAAAGGAGTTGAGTTTCAAAAGACCAGGAAGGAAACCAAGAGATACAAGAAGAATCCACCTGGTAGGAAAAATTGTAGATATCATGATGGAAAAATTACCATGCAGAAGTATGTAGATCCTGGTAGTCCAATTTTCAAAACACATATCAATGGGGTAGAAATTCCAAATACTTTGATTGATTTAGGGGCTACTATCAACATTATGAGTAGACAGACTATGGAACAACTAAAACTTCCTAATCTTCCTTTTACACCTACTCTACTGCAACTTGCAGATCAATCAATTATCAAACTAGATGGTGTATTAGAAGACATTTCAATATCCTTAGATTCTTGGGAATATCCAGTGGATTTCATGATTTTAACTCCCAAGAGTAATCTAGGAGGGCACCCACTAATCTTAGGAAGACCTTGGCTAGCCACAGCTGATGCTTTTATCAGTTGTAGATCTGGGAATATGTATATTTCTGATGGTAATTCGACAAAGAAATTAAATCTGTATCCTCCAACAAAAGCAATTACAGAAGTAGGAGATAATGAATGGGTCGATGATGAGGACACTATACAACCTGTCTTTACCATTTATGAAATCAGTGAAGATAGTCAAATTATGAACACATTAGAAAACTTTGAAACATCTTCAAAATATGACCACACACAATTTCAGTTAGATTCTAACATTGAGTATCTATCATCTAGGCAAGTGTCTCTTTACTCTATGGAAGAGTTTGGTAGTTCTGCCACTGAGATCTTTCCAGGAAAAACATTGAATATCAACAAAAACTTGGAAAAATCACAACAGGAAGAGATAACCAAAATCTTGCAAAAACATTCTACTGCATTTGCATGGGAGTATACCGATATGAAATGTATTGACCCTGAGACTTGCATTCATCACATCTACATCGAGGAAAAAAGTAGACCATTCAGACAACTTCAGAGAAGGATGAATCCAAACCTTAGGGAGATAGTGAAAGAAGAGCTCCAAAAACTACTCAATGTAAACTTCATTTATCCAATTTCAGATAGCCGATGGGTTTCTCCTTTGGTTATAGTACCTAAAAAGAGTGGTAAATGGAGGGTATGCATTGATTAGAGGGAATTGAATAAATAAACTTTGAAGGATCACTTTCATTTACCCTTTATCAATCAGGTATTAGATACTCTAGTAGGCAAAAAATACTTTTCATTTTTCGATGGTTTTAGTGGCTATAATAAAATTCAGGTAGCACCTGAAGATCAAGATAAGACCACATTCACCTGTCCATGGGGAACTTCTTCTTACCGAGTGCTTCCTTTTAGATTATGTAATGCACCCACAACATTTCAAAGGGAAATACTAGGAATCTTTTCTGATCTAATCCATAATTGTGTAGAGGCCTATATGGATGATTTAACAGTTTATGGTGATTCATTTGAAGAGGCATTAGAGAATTTGGAAAAAATCCTTATAAGATGTAAAGAAACAAACCTTTCATTGAGTCATGAAAAATGCTTTATGATGTTTACTGAAGGGATTGTTTTGGGACATCATATTTCAGGGGATGCGATTAAAGTTGATAGATCAAAAGTTGAAGTCATCTCCAAGTTGCCTATTCCAAATTGTCAAAAAGATGTTAGAATTTTTCTGGGATTTACTGGGTACTATAGAAGATTTATAGAAAACTTCACCAAAATGGCATCTCCACTCTTCAAATTTCTTACAAAAGACTGTGAATTCAAATGGGATCCTGATTGTCAATCAGCATTTGAAATTTTGAAAACAAGAATATCTGAAGCACCCATTTTGAGAGGGCCAAATTGGAAACTTCCTTTCCATATTTCTACAGATGCTTTAGATACAGCTCTAGGAGCTATGTTGGGTCAAAAGGATTTAGTTCCTTATTCCATTTACTACACCAGTAAAAATTTGACTCCCACTAAGTTGAACTATACTATAACTAAAAAAGAATTCTTAGATGTTGTTCATGCAATCAATAAGTTTAGACATTATATAACAGTCTATGAAACTTTTGTCCATACTGATCATTCTGGGATTAGATATCTAATGAACAAACCTGTTACTAATGGCAGAGTTACAAGATGGCTCTTAATTTTATAGGAATTCAATATTACTGTGTTGGGTAGACCAGAAAAACAAAATACAGTAGTTGATTTCTTGTTTAGGATCCAAAATACTAAAGAAGATTCTCCTGTAGAGGACAAGATTCCATATCAATATTTATTTGCAGTAACTACTAAGACTCCTTGGTATGCAGATATTCCTAACTATTTGGTTAGTGAAAAAAGAAGAATTATTCAGGAGAGTTCAAAATATTCATGGATTTATAATGAATTGTTTAAAACAGGGCCAGATTGTGTGATCAGAAGATGTGTTCGGAAAGATGAAATGCCTGACATCCTCAAGGCATGTCATGATGAACCATGCGGTGGACACTTTGCTGACAAAAGGACGGCCTATAAAATCCTTTCTTTAGGATATTATTGGCCTTCCCTCTTCAAGGATACAAAAGAATATGTCAAAAAGTGTGATAGCTGTCAAAGAGTAGGGAACCCGACTCTTTCAAATGAAATGCCATTACAACCACAGGTACTCATCGAACCCTTTGAAAAATGGGCTTTAGGTTTCATTGGACCCATTAATCCACCATCTAAGCAAAAGACGTATATATTGGTATGCACTGATTATGTCACTAAATGGGTAGAAGCCAAAGCATTACTTTCTGCTACTGAAAATTCAGTTGTTAGTTTTATTTATGAGGATATTTTTACTCGTTTTGGTGTCCCAAGAGAAATTGTGATAGATCAGGGAAGTCAATTTACATCCAACATGATGGAGAAGCTGATGGAAGAATACAAAATCAAGCACAGAAAATCTACTCCTTACCATCCGCAAGAGAATGGCCAAGTGGAGTCTACAAACAAAGTTATTGAAAGCATCATCACTAAAATTGTTCATCTACACAGAAGAGATTGGGCTGAAAGGCTTCCTAAAGCCTTATGGGCCTACAGAACTACATGGAGGAATACAACAGAACATTCTCCCTATGAACTTGTTTATGGGAAAGAAGTCCTGTTCCCCATTGAGTTTCAAGTCAAAACTTTCAAGATGGCAGTTCAGTTGGGGATGGATCTATCAGAAGCCCAAAAGCACAGAATGGAGCAATTGAATGAGCTCGATGAGATCAAACAAGAAGCAATCCTAAGAACTGATCTAGTTCAACATCAAAGAGCTAAGTGGCATGACAGATACATCAAAGAGAAAAAGTTTCAAGAGGGAGATTGGGCATTACTATTTGATTCCAATTTTAAAGACTTCAAAGGTAAATTTCAGACCCATTGGCTTGGGCCATATGAGATTGACAAAGTCTTTAGCAATGGAGCGGTAAGAATCAATACCATTGATGAATTTCAAGCTCCTCTTATTGTGAATGGCCACAGATTAAAGATTTATCATAAGCCACTCTTAAAAGAGGAATTTGTCAAAATGTTTCAAGAGAGTTCTGCAATAAGGCTGGTGAAGAAGAATCCTTCTTCCCCACCAGCCTAGCCTTTGTTCTATCTTGTTGAAAAAAAAAAAAAAAAAATTGTATAAGCCTAAAAACCAATCACTAATTGGCAATCTTATACAGAAAATGTAGAGTGAAAATCAGGGACACCTGACACTCTATATTTTCCAAAAAAAAAATCTCTCTTTCTTTCCCATTTTCACTTCACTTCATTTCCATCCCACTCCATTTCATTTTCATTTCACTCCACTTAACTTCATCTCACTCCATTTCATCCATTTCATCAATAAAAGTCTTTTTCATGACCATTTCCATTCAGATAATTATTATCTAACTATCTCTATTCAGCCAAGTGGTTGTTGTGTCAGTTTCCATAGCTGGAATCAGTTTCCGCAGCCAGAAGCAGTTTCCGCAGCCACCACTCTGTTTTTCAAATTTACAGTCAAGATGTTAGTGCAATAATCATGAAAATTCAGGTATGACTAAGCATATGCTATGAAGACATGGAGCATCTACAGACATCAATAAGGAGCAGTTGATTAAGGGCTAATGGACAACAAATGACAAGGATTCCAAGGTATGAGTAAAAATGTCTTTCAAATAGCAATCAAAGGCACAATTTTGCATAGTTATTAAACCTTAAAGCTCCACTATATGCAATGATTACCACAATAGCTCCATTACCATTCCACGACCTTACTCCATGAACCATGCATTTATTCCCTAAACGGTCTCATGATTAATTTTCGGGTTTAACTTGTAAATGACTGCACTTTCAGACTCCACTTGTACTCATGAGATGTGACCAATTTAATTACGGCTCCTCTCCACCGTACTTTTCGCAGCCATCTCATCAACATGTAACATCTCTTACGTAGCCGTTCAGTTCAAAAATTCTGACCCCACTTCACTACCCTACCATTTTGTTAAAGCCACACCTCGTTCACATACGTCTCCACTCCATTTCGTGAACTCACCTCGGCTGCTCATCCTCTGTTTCCGCTTACAGTTCCTGAACACTCCCGTTACCTATTATCCATCTTCCATTTTCAGCCACTGTTTTTCCATAAGCCCTGCAACCTAGCCATCTTACCTTTGTTAAACCCTCACACGCAGTTGAATTTCAGTTGAATTTCAAACAGAGGAAAGGATGGGACGGTTATTGAGGGAAGAACCGGAAGGGCCTAAGTTCTTAGAAGGATACCCTCAAGTAAAATATTTGCTGAAGAAGGCTAAATGGCTACGCTTCATTCAAAAATTTAAGGGCCACAATAAAGAAGTAACAAAATCCTTTGCAAGGTCTTTCAAGGGCCAGGTGGTGGAGATTGGAGACCTTAAGTTCACGGTCACTAAAGCATCAATAGAAGCTGCCACAGACTTGCCCCTGGAAGGTGAGCGTTGGTTTAAAAACAAAAGTTTGGATGAGCAGGCATGGAGATTTATATTACATAACCCAGGTATGGACGTTACTGTATTCACAAAAGGAATTCATGTTCATGCATCAAAAGAAGAGTGGGCCAGCTTACTGTTAATCATTCAAAAGTTTATCACTTGTGAAGGCTGATTTGGAGCAATGTACATGTATCATACTAGGTTATTGATGAACTTCTTAGAGAACCAAACCCTTAATCTGCCCTATTTCTTATTGCTGAGCTTGAAAAAGATGAGCACCACAGTCCAAAAGAACATAGGGGACATAGAACCTCATTTATATCATCATGGACTCATGAGGATTCTAATTGAAGATCAATTGAAGAAAAACAAAGATACTTGGGAACGGTTTCTAGTGAGAAACTACTTTCAAGAGCCATCTGAGGCACCTGAAAGCAGTACACCAAAGGCACCAAGAAGGAGTAAGAGAAAAGGAAAAAGTGCCATAATCCAAGACTCTCCTATTGGTAAAACTAAAGAAGTTGGTCAAAAAGAGAAGGAAGAAAGAACTAAGGACAGAAAACAGAGAAAATTGAAGGGAAAAAGGAACTTAGAAGATGTTTACCAATCACCAGAGCCATCTGTAGAGGAAGACTATCAAGTGTTACCTAAGAGACTAGTGCATCTTTGAAAGCAAGTTGCCGCAACTAAGAAGGAAGAAAAAGGAAAACAAATTATGGAAGAAGAAAGTACTAGCCCACAGTACTTAAGAAGAAGCAACAGAATCGAAGGAAAGTGGAGGAAAACACAAGTAAAAGGACCCCACTTCATCGACTTGGGTGGGGAAACACCTGAGAAACCTCCAGCTAGCCATAGTCCACCTCATCCTCTGCCAAATATTGAAGCCAGCCCTCCAGATGTTGATGTAAGCCCTTCTTGGCCAGAATTAGAAGACAGTCCTCCTCCTCGACAAGACTTTGAAGCCAGCCCAAGAAAAACACCCGAAATAGATCCAAAACAACAAGAGGTATATGATTACCTTGAATCTTTAGAGAAGACAATTGCAGGCTCGAGCACATCATCCACTTTGCCTCACATAACACAAGATGCACAAGTTCAATCTTTGAAACAAGAAGTGTTTGAATTGGAGGCTTTAAATAGGCACATTAAACAAGAAAATGAGGCATTAAAGGAGCAAAGCGAAGTGGACAAAATCATTCATGATAATACCATGTTACATATAGGACTATGGCAGAACAAGAACAAGAAACTAAAGAAGAAGTGCAGAAAGTTAAGAAGGGAATTAATCAATCTCAAGTTCAGATGTTTGATAAGGAAATCCAGGATGGTGGTAGCACCAAGAGAGAAGAGGACTAGATGTACTAGTAGAGGCTTCAGAATACATAGACTAAAGGGAGATGACTAAAATTTTGGTTGCATGAGGACATGCAACACCTTCACAGTGGGGGTATGTTGAGTCCCAGACTTGCATCTTCCCTATACACCTTTTTAGCCTTTTTTTCCAGTTACCTGAACCTCCAAGCTATCAAATCATTGCATATTAGTTTAAAAAGAGCATATAAAATGGTTTCCTAACTATGTCTTGTGACTTCTGTTTGATTTAGATTTTTGCTCAGTCAGCTGCAGAATCTTGTCACTTTCCGTAGCCAGCTCAACTTTCCGTAGCCTTTTTGTTGAAGTCTATGTTACAGGTTTCTACTGGAGAATCTGGCTACATGGGCAAGTTGAAAATGATGTGGACATGGAATGTGACCCCTTGGTTCAGCCGAATCACTCACAGAAGACCATGGTCAAAGACAGTCAAGCGGTGGTCAACCTAAGAGTTTTACGGTGGCAGAACTCTGTTTTTCACCACGTGAAGAATTGCGTGGAAAATTCCTAAATCCCAGGAGGCGTGCTAACACCTGTGGACTGCTCCGTGAACCAAATCTAACAGCCACCCTCCTTGGATTTAATTTTCACGGCTACCATATTGCTAGATTTCTGGACGTGGTCATTCACGTGTCTATTTATCAGCGCAGATTTTAGGAAGTAGTTGTGTCATTTCCTGTTATAAATAAGCATTATCATACGCATATTAGCTAGCTTTTTGTATGTAATTTTGACTGTTTTACGAGCCACTGTGCTGTGAATTAATCCTTATGTTATAACTGCATTTTAATACATGAGAAGACATTGTTTTTAAGCTCAACTCGTGGTTGATTTCTGATTAGCCGAGGTTGCAGAAGGCCCCTGTACACTAAGGTTCTGTAATTACTGTATAGTTTCATGCTTCCTTCATTTACGTTCCTGATGCCATAATCGTTTGCTTGTATATATTACACTGCTTATGGTATTCACATTGATTTCTATCCATAGTTTCTTTTATGCTTTCTAATGACTGTTAACTGATCAGTGTCTTTATTTCAGGTTCTAATAGATAGCCCAAGCAAGTGCACATAGCTTTTTAATGACTAATGACATGATGGAATTATCTTTTCCTTCTGCTGAAATATTTTCTTAGTTCTAATTCCAGCACTGTTTATTTATTTCAGTTTTGTTTTGTTCATTTACGTTTCTGCAAGATAGATATTAGACTACTCATGTCATTTTCAGTTACCTCCTATAGCCAGAGCGAGTCGAATGGTGAGAGATTGAAGTATGAATGCGTAGTTTGATATTAGTTTAATTTTTTTTTTGTAAGTTAGTAATTAGATTACTCATGTCATTTTCAGTTACCTCCTATATCCAGAGCGAGTCGAATGGTGAGGGATTGAAGTATGAATGCGTAGTTTGATCTTAGTTTCATTTTATGCAATTTAGATATCAGATTACTCAATTTGTTTATGATTACCTCCTATAGCCAGAGAGAGTCAAATGGTGAGGGGTCAAAATATGAGTTGATGTAATATGATTTAGTTTACTTTGCTTACAGTTTTTTGAATTGCTTTGAGTTCAGTTTTCTTTTTATACAGCAGCAAGGATACTGGGTTTCATAGTCACTAGCTCACTGTTTGGTTTAATTAGAAATTAGGTACATTTTTATTTTCTCTTAGTAATTGATTTCATCATTGCAAGTTTGAAAACCTTTTTGAAAACTTTGAAGTTTGGAAATTATTTTAAAGGTCACCATTGCCTTGAACACTTATATCCATACTTGATTTTTAGAATTGCCATCTCACATTAGGGAATCAACAAGAAGATAAACCCAAAACAAACCAAAAATAAAAAACGACAAAGAAGTAAGAAATCGGTTATCTTGCATATATAGTGCACTTCACTTCAGCAATTTACGACTCCCGGATTGACAATTTATATAGCAATTTAGGACACACTAAATTGACCAAACAGGATCCAACGGAAAAATCAAGCTCCAATGCCCCCAGTACATGGTGTACTACATCACCTACTAGATCATCAGTAGATGTGTACATGGAACAAGAAGCCACATAATTAACATGTGGCGGGGGCTGATATTGCTTACAAATAAGACTCATTTAGGGATGATGGTTGGTTGGGAGTTGATTCAGGACCAATGAATGTAAATTGATCAATGATCATAATGCTTCCTTCATGCGGGAAACACATCACTAGGAAAAGGGAAGAAACAAGATCTCCCATGACATAAACATAGTCTTGACCAAGGAGTAGATTAAAATCTAAAGGGCCTTGGACAACAATCACGTCTATATAGACAATCTTTCCTCCCAAAGTAATAGGTAACTTAGGAAGGATCCCTAACGATTGATTGGTTCGTATGCTAAAAGCTTACATATTCTAGGTGACAGGGACAAGCTGAGGAGAACCTAAAATTTTCCAAGTAGTTGAGGAAAGAATGCTAACATATGTGCCCTCATCTATGATTGTGCTAAGTATGGCCATATGGTAAGCATGTACGGTAATCTGGAAAAGCACATAAAACGGAAGGCGGTATCCTGCCAGTCGACTCCAATCAAAATAAGTGACCAAACTGCTTTGACGGGGTGTCATAGGAACAGGAGAGGTACCCTCTTGCTCTATGTGAACATGACAACTTCGCTTATGCACCTCAAGAATAGGAGGATTTCCCTCGAGTTCATTCGAAACTAAAGAAACCAAAAGAACCTAAGTAGTACGAGGTTCACTCTCTACTAGAAAGGTACGATTAACTGAATGTGGAGCCAAGTCTACCGTTTTCTCAACCAATGGTTGGTCAATAATGGACACGTGAGACTCACTTTCAGAGAGAGTGGGGTTGACCAAAGATGACTTTTGATCAATCACTAGATCAACTAGTGAAAAATCAGGGGAAAGCCTCTGCTAACCAAGCAGAAGATGAGGCTAGGAAAATGTAAGGTTTTCCAACTCTTTGGAAGCTTCATCCATAAGAGGACAAAGGTGAATGGGATGGTCACCTTCACACAACTTACATGAAAATTTGACTTTTCCCTTTTTCCCATGAGCTTTACTATTACTAGTTGAGGGTTTATCACCAGCATGAACTCCAGAGGCTGATGATAAAGGTCAATGTTAATCTATGGACCACACTTCTAAGACCTTGGGAATACCAAAGCAATTGTGAAGAAGGTGGTCACCCTTACATAACATGAAAGGGAATTTTACTTTCCGGGGCTGATTGGAAGATTTTTATACATCAGTTTCATCTATAGCAATGGCTGCTTGGTTGCCCCCTTGCTTATTTTGCTTCTTCTTCTTCATCCTATTCTTCTTCTTCTTAGATTCCTGGTTGTTAAAATCCAGAATTTCACTAGGTGAAGAGGAAGAACGGGATGAAGAAATAGGTGAAGAAGGTGAGGGGTCAACTTAAGGATCAACATGCGATTGATGTTGTTTAGGTAGAGGAGAACTCATTTGAAAAGTAGTTTGGACACTCGAAATCACCGAAACCTAAAATAACCAAACTGGCAGACCAATGGTCAATCTAGGAAGGTAGAACGTTGCCATATAGAGAGCACCAACATTTCCAAAAGAAGGAAAAGAACTAGGATTCCCATCATAGGGGTTTCCTTGACTGGTAGACTCAGGAAATGTTTCCATTGGCATCAACCTAAGATCTACTAAGGAGTATTTCCACAAGAAGGATTTTGTTTCGCGGTCAAATAATTTTAGAAATTAACAACAAATATTTAAAAAAGGGTGTACTATGCAAGAGGATTTACCAAGTATCCGTGAACTACAATATACACCTTAGCTGAAACGAAGGACTTAATGTACGACAGCCTATCTCCCATAATGTTGTGTTCAGTGTATGACGTTTACAAGGCTGCTAACTCGGTTACATGTGGCTAAAGGATAGCAACCTAGTGGGGTATCCCAATATATACTCGATGGTACGAGGGGCAAAAGTCTATGTTAGCGATGTCTAATGCATAACTGTTCAGTGAGATAATTCCCATATACTTTCCACACTGAAGTGCCTCCTATATACTGAAAGTACTAGAGAACCTTCGATATACTTCTATACTGGAACGGGATTTCACCCTCGGATACAATGCAGGCAGTTAACTATAGTTTCTATGTTTAAAGATGTCCCCTGAATTCCTATGATGCAACTAAATGAGAAAAGTGAAATATTTTCATTCGATGAAGGTTAAACTAATCAAGGAAGAGAGACAACCAAACAAATGCAGCAAAACATAACTCCCTAAATTTTCCAACGCAAGATGTAAAAATTAAAACTACTCTTTCACTTGCACTAACAAATGCAATCCCAAAATGCAATCCTATGAGAAACAAAAATCACTTTTCTTTCACTAAGATGCACCAGTATTTTTGTTTTTTCCTTTCACTTTGATTCAAAATGAAAACTAATTCATAAACAAAGGGAAAATGGATGTCAAAACAACTAAAATGAAAATTTCATTCGCTTTTGTTTTCGAATACAAATCATTTCAAAAATACTTAAATGAAGAAATCCTTTCACTTTTCTTTTCGAAACAATGAAAACAAAACATGCAGTTACTTCCAGTTTCACCAAAGCAAACAATTGTAATCTATGTTTGAAAATGGAGTAAAAGAAATTTTCAAAGTACCAAAATGATTCAACACTAATGAAAATAACTTTACAAACATGAACCGAAAGCAACTTGCAAATGGTTTTCTGACCGTAGTGAAACTCCTAAACAGAGGCAATCAATCTCACAGGGACATGTTGGATTGTGTTATTCTTTCCACAACTAGCCCACATAGTGAACCGGGGGGTTAGAGGGGGGCTGAGCCCCCCCTTTGTTGCACTAATTACGCAACGAGGGCGTTTGAGGGAGGAAAGTAGCCCCCCTCTACGAGGTCTAAGGCAGCGCCCCAGGAAAAAAAAATTGAACATTATATTAGGTTGGGCGGACCTACCTATGGTTTTGTGCATGATTTTCGCACATGGTTTTGGATGCAATGGTTTTCTATCCATGGTTTTGGACACGATGGTTTTTAGTCCATGGTATTGGATGCTTCGGCATGTATAAATATGTATTGTAACATTGAAAGGAACATAATGAAAAATCAAGCTGGTAGTCCCGGTTTTGGGATCCAGGGGAAAATCTCTATGTATATGTGTTTTATGTGTTATGCTCCCACATTATTTATTCTCTGTGTTTTAGAATTCGTATGCAGGTAATTTCTATACGGGGTTAAAACCTACTTTTGCTATCAGCGTTGTTTTGGCTTCAAGGGGACGCCTTTGTTGTTGAGGGGTTTCGCTCAGGCCTATGGTAGACCCCATTTAGTGGGAGATCTACGGGATCGATTATGATGGTGAAAGAAGATGGCGAGCAGTGGAAAGATAGAGATCGAGAAATTTAATGGTCAGAGTTTTGAGTTGTGGAAACTCAAGATAGAGGATCTGTTGGTGGATAAATATCAGTGGATCGTGGTAGATCTGGGTACTAAAGCAACGGGAGTGTCTAATGAAGAATGGAAAAAGTTGGATCGGAAGGCAAAGAGCACAATACAATTGTGTGTCTCAGATTCAGTATTGCTGAGTGTATCAGAGGAAGCTGTGGTGAAGGCTTTATGGGACAAGTTAGGAACTTTGTACCAATCTAAGTCTCTGGTGAATAAACTGTTCCTATGGAAAAAACTGTATAACATAAGGATGAAAGATGGAGACTTGATGATAGAGCATCTGAATGCGTTTAATACTATGGTAAGTCAATTATCGTCTGTTGATATCAAAGTTTCAGATGAAGATAAGTGCATTAGTTTTTTGTGTTCTCTACCAGATTCGTGAGATAGTATGGTTATTGCAATAGGTAGCAATGAGATTGCCTTGCAGTTTGATGAAATAGTCTCATCCTTGCCAATGGAGGAGATGAGACAAAAAAATATGGAGATTCAGAATGGTGATGCCTTGTCCATACGAGGACGGTCCCAAAATAGAAACAAAAATAAGTCATCGAGTGGGAAATCTAAATCTAGAGGGAGATCTAAATCTCCAGGAAAACCTGTAAAGGTGGTGTGCTGGAAATGCGGAAAGGAAGCGCACTACAAAAGGGATTGTAAATCTAAAGCTCCTAACAAAGGAAAGGAATATGATGATGCTCATTCTACAGAGGTGAAAACCACCTCAGATGAAGGTGGGGATGTGTACTTGGCTTCTTCAAGTACACATGTAGATCATGAGGTATGGTTGATTGACTCAAGTGCATCATTTCACTTCACTCCCAATAGAGAGTGGTTTTGTGAGTATGAGAAATACAATGTGGTGATGTCTTCTTAGGGGATGATAGGAAGGTTAGAATCGTTGTTCATGGAAAAGTAAAGTTGAAGTTGCAAGGTGGAAGGGTTAGAACACTTCCGGGTGTTCTAAATATTCCTGCTTTGGCTAGAAATATTATTTCTATAAGAAAGCTCGATGATGTAGGTGTAAAAACAACGTTTGAGAAGGATACATGCAAGATGGTTCAGGGAGCGCTAGTATTGACGCGGGGAGTTCGTATTGGAACTATGTACAAGCTGCAAGGTAGCACTGTTGTTGATGGGTGCAACAGTTCTGTGGTTCCTGAAGGTGAAGCAGAAAATCTAGTGGTCTCTAGAGAGAAGACCATGCTGTGGCATCAAAGGATTGGACATATTGGAGAGAAGGGCCTTTGAATACTTCATGGTAAAGGTATGGTAGAAGGTATGAGTAATAGCTCTCTCGATTTTGATTTCTGTGAAAATTGTGTATATGGGAAGCAGAATCGGGTGAGTTTCCCCTATGGTGGTAAGAGGGCGAAACAGATATTAGAGCTTGTGCATAGTGATGTGTTCGGACCTGTGAAGGTTCCATTACTGGGTAAGTATGTGTACTATGTATCATTTATAGATGAATTCTCAAGGAATAGATGGATATATTTTCTTAAGAAGAAATTTGAATTCTTTGACAGGTTTAAATAATTTAAGGCTCTGGAGGAAAACCAAACAGAGAAGAAGATAAAGGTGTTGAAGACAGATAACAGTGGAGAGTTTTGTAGTAAGGAATTTGAAGAATTGTGTAAGAAGTGTGGTATAGCATGGAAGAAGACTTCTCCATATACACCTCAGCAAAATGGAGTTGCAGAAAGAATGAACAAGACATTGATGGAAAGGGCAAGAAGCATGCTCAGTGGTGTCGAGTTAGGATAGGAATTTTGGGCAAAGGCAGTGGAGACAGCATGTTACCTGGTTAATAGATCACCTTCATTAGTGTTGGAGGATAAGACTCCACAAGATGTATGGACTGGTAAGAAATCCTCTCTTTCACATCTACGGGTATTTGTATGTGATGCATATGTACATGTTCCAAAGGAGAAATGAACCAAGTTGGATATTAAATCTGAAAAGTGCATCTTTATAGGGTATAAGAATGGTTTAAAGGGTTATAAGCTTTGGAACCCAGTAATAAGGAAGGTTGTATACAAGTCAAGATGTGTTGTTTAGAGAGGTGAAAGATGTTATTAAACATGAATTCCAACCAAAGGAACCAGAGAAGATAGAGTTTGAGCTAAAGGAGGAAGAATCAGACTCTACAGCAGAGGAGGAATCAGAAGATGAAGAGCCACAAACTCTGAGTGTGAGAAGATCAGTTTGAGAAAGAAGGCAACCAAAAAGGTATAATCCATCTGATTTCTATTCAAATTTTGCTTTATATATTACTAATGATGATCCCAGAACTGTGAAGGAAGTGATAGATTCAGAGGATAGAAAACTCTGGAAAGAGGCCATGGTTGACGAAATGGCATCTTTGCACACAAATGAGGCTTGGGATCTAGTGCAGTTGTCGGCTGGAAGGAAACCCATTAGAAGCAAATGGGTGTTCAAGAAGAATACAAATGCAGAAGGAAAGGTGGAGAAATACAAAGCTCGGTTGGTAGAGAAAGGTTATTTCCAGGTGTAGGGAATTGATTTTGGTGATATTTTTTCTCCTATTGCCAATATAGCTTCTATTAGATTACTTTTATCTGTTGTTGTTGCTTTTGATTTTGAGCTAGAACAGATGGATGTGAAGACAATATTTCTTCACGGGGATCTGGAAGAGGAGATCTACATGAAGTAACCTAAAGGCTTTGCGGTGAAGGGTAGGAAAGAACTAGTATGCAAGTTAAAGAAGTCTCTGTATGGGTTAAAACAGTCACCAAGGATGTGGTATCAGAAATTTGATACATTTATACGGGGACTTGGCTTCACCAGAAGCAAAGCAGATCATTGTGTGTATTTTAGATTAATTAGTGACCGTGTTATTTATCTAGTCTTGTATGTGGATGATATGTTGTTGGTTGGAAATGACAAAGAAACTATCTAGGATTTGAAGACCCAATTGTCCTCCAAATTCGACATGAAAGGTCTCGGTGCTGCAAACTATATTTTGGGCAT